>JAVCKT010017943.1:5937-18681 GCA_032273925.1 Rhynchotus rufescens
TGTACAATTAGCACTTATTTGTAGCACTCCCTGAAAATATGAGTGTTCCTAGCACAACCACAAAAAGCAACACTTTTTTCACTGAAATGTCGTGTAAATATTTTGCCATGATATTATGTGACATGATATTTTCATAACTACTTCAAATCATGGAAATGTCTCCCTTTTGTGTGAGGAGTATGAAACAATACAATTGTTTGCTTTATTCCTATCTTGCATATCCTCTAAATTTGATCTAACAATACAACTTTTTGCATTTGAGAACACCGATGCCTCTTGCTACAAATGAGTTTGGTATCACTAGACAAGGAGCCTGCTTTAGGGGTTAATTTTTTTCAAGAAAGTTTATATTCTCTTTTATTTTCTCATATCCTAGTTTTCATTAATAAAAAATTTAGAAACAACAGAAATGCAGTGGGTCAATAGAACAATTACCAATCAATAGTACATTGTTCTGGAGACCAAAATAGCTAATTAATGCCACTTGCATGGAAGCTTTTTAGTGATGTGGTTGGGAACTGGCTGAGACTTCCGTAACCATCTTGTACAGGCTGGATGGAGGCTCTTGTGCAAAGTCCAGACTTCAAAGGCCCCACTTGTCATTAAATGATGCCCTGTGGTTAGGGGTAAATTGGGAGACCCGTGTTCAGATCCAGGATCTGGGGCACAGTTATTCAGACCCTTGCACAAGTTGCTAAATGTTCCTGTTCCCCGAGGACAACACAACTTGCTTTCTCCTCTGTCATTCGAGATGATAATAAATAATCTGCGTGGCTTTGCTGCAAGCCTCGCTGTCAGTGCCCGTGTTTGCAGCGAGCTGCTGGCACGGCCGCCTCGTGCCTTGTCTGACACCCCCTCTGCTTGCGCCCGCAGTTCGGGGACGCCGGGTTGCGGCTCCTCTCCGAACACCTCACGATGCTGCAAGTGCTCAACCTGTGCGAGACTCCTGTCACCGATGCTGGGCTGCTGGCACTTAGTTGTAAGTGACCAAAATACCCTACACAGGAGATTCATGTGGGTGCAGAGGAATTCGTGTGGGTTCAAACGGAAGATTGATTTCTTGGCTACCACAGAGCTGCTTCCGCAGTGATCCAGGGCCGTGTTCCCATGGATCTTCCCTCCTTCCTGCCCACTCCAGTGGCCATTCAGGCCTGTGCTGCCTGCTTAGTGCGGGGCTTGCGGCCCCAGGCTGTACTGTGGCCCTTGCCTCTAGCTCCACTGATGTCATTTGTCTCAATCCCGCATCGTGACCAGTTGCCCTGGGACTTCCCAGCTTTTTCACACTTGGCCCTGTGGGTGAATTCCCTGCGGAAGGGTCTGTTCTGGCGGTGGAGGAGGGGAAGGTTGCAGAGCCGTGTAGTAATTTATTAGTGAGTTTTGCAACCATGCACAGCAGGTTTCATATTCCCCCTGGTATGGTATGGGGGTGAAACTTCATTTAAATTTGGGTTAATATCAGGGTCAGATAGGGCAAGGCGGAGCGGGGCCAGCGTGGGCCGGACAGGAGTGCTGCGGATGCCCTGCGCACGGACAGCTGCTCGCCCGGCCGCAGCGACCCCTCTCCTGCAGCCCACCGTGTGCTAGAAACGGCACGTGCTGCTTTAAAGGCTTCCTTTAATAGGCTTGAGCTTACACAGACATGCCAGACAGGCCAGGAGTTCCGGCTCGCCTTAGGAAAGCGTCCTGCCAAGTACAGGAGCGCGGAATGGGAATGGGGGCAGGGAGAGGGGCCGCTGGATGAGCCCGGCCCCCGGCGCTCGCTGGATGGGCAGGAAACCCGGGACGAGGAGCTCCTGGGCTCCTTTGAAGTCAGTGCCCTTCAGCATGTGCTTCATGGCCCTTCCTAAACAGGTACTTTTCCTCCTGGATGAGGGCCCAAGCAGCTGTTCATCCATTTGTAGTTCGGCATTTTACACTGTTCAGCTTTTTCCTGACCATGCTGCATACATGATATTTGAAGTAAATATTGCCTGATCATAAATACGTATCTGTGTGTTCTCTTTCAGCCATGAAGAGCCTGTGTAGTTTAAATATGAACAGCACTAAACTTTCAGCAGACACCTACGAAGATCTCAAGGTATTTCTGGTTCTAAGTCAAATCTGCTAAGGAAGAGAATTAGCTGCTCTAGGAGCACATTGATGGCAGCAGCGCCCAGTGCAGAGCGGGTCAAAAGAAGGGGATCTGCAGAGGTTTCCACTGGGCCTAGAGTTGGCTTTGACCTCTGTGGGTTCCTGCTGTGGCCCTCACTGGAGGGGTCGAGTTTAGTTGCTTGGAAATGGCTGATTTGGGAATTCAAGATAAAGATCAGGGCATTCATGAGGATCTCACAGAACATCTATAATAAAAAGAAATAGATTCAAATGTAGGGAAAAAAACGAGGTTACCTTAATGAATGGGAGTCATTAGCCTCTTTTTGAGGAAAATGACTGAAAACACCATTTTTACATTGCCAGCTCTGTGACAGGCTCATGAAGTGTTTAAGCAAGTTAATGAAAATGAATGAAATGGAAACATAAGTTCTTTTTGGCCACTGCTGTCAACGGTGAGGGTTTCATAAAAGAAGTGTATCAGTTGTTTCTGTTGATGATACACAAACCAGGTAATACTTGGTTCACACTTTAGAGGACGTGTCCTGAAGCATTAACAGCAGTAAAGGTGAAGTGGATGCGCAGTATTACAGAACTTTGCATCAGAAAGTTAAAGGCACTGAGCTGGGTGTAAATTTGCCTTGATGCCTTTTGGAGTAGAACTCCCCTTTGAACAGAACACCTGCACAAAGGCCTGATTCTCTTGACATGTAACATATCTGGTGCTACTATTTGTACTGTGAATTTACGACTACTTCAGCAAAACACTTAAGTATGAGAGAGTGGCTGTGGCTGGGAATGGTCCCAGGTGGTTTCAGACAAAGGCTGCCTCAGATGCACTGGCTCCTGGGACTTCATGCGGACTTTTTCTCAGCTCTGGAGTTGTGTGAGTCACATGTATGAAAGCAAGTGCTCAAAATGAAACTCTACATTATGTCGTCGTGCGTGTTGAAACCTTAGATTGCACCAGGTTTACTCAAAAAGGTCACAACCTTGGGTTGTGTTTCAGACTTAAGGCAAGTCCTGAAACTGCTCTGCTTTCAAAATTAACTGCAAATGTGTATGTTTAGTTTTTGCTGTGGAGCCAGGGCTCCTCCAGGCAGTGGGTTGCAATGCTGCTAAGCACAGATTTTTCAAAATCAGCTTCTCAAAGCTGGTGTCACAATCATATATGGAGAGAAAAAGTCCTTGGAATGAACAGCTGGCTTGCAGCTGGCTTTTGTACAGTGGAGCTTGTATCAGGCCCCAAGCACTTAGAGACAGGGTGAGCTGTGCGTTAGGCCCAGGGCTCTCACATCCTCTCTGCTGGGATCCTCCGCCGCTGCTTCCGAGCCCCTTTGCCACTAGCTTCAGTCCGAGGCTCTTATTTTACGAACTGATTCCCTGTGCTCTGCTATTGCATTAAGAGCCATTGCCACCTGCCCAAGGAGGTGCCTCTCCAGGGCAAACAGCAAAACTTGCTACGAAGTCCTGGTGATTGCCCTGAATTAAAAAAGCTGGGAGAACAGTTATGTGTCAGTCTGCTCCTCCACAGCTCTTTCAACCAGGTTAATCTTGGTGGTCGTTTCAGTAGAGCTGTATGTGTGTCCAGGGAGGCGCGTTCCAAGGGAGGGCGGTGGGTCTGTTCCCGTGGGGCAGGTGTTGTGGGTCTGGGGGGAACAGCTGCGGGCTGCAAGGCGGCCGCTGGGGTGCGGGTGTTGGCTGCTGCCCCGGGCGTGCGGGCGGCGGGGGGCACGCGCCCGCGGTGGCACTTCCTGCAGCCCCCGCCCGCCGAGCTCGCTGCACACACAGCCCACGTGTGGGCCAGGCGGCTGAACCAGACAATAAATAAACACCCACTTCTGAAGTCATTATTGCCTAACTGAAGAATTATTTGCTGGCAATGTCTGTAGGATTATGACTAGCTCTTATCAAAATATGCGTGCACATAAATCAAGCAGTGAGGTAATAGTGACTCCTAGAAACTTCCAACTCCTGAGTTCTGCCCCAGCCTAATTAAACGTGTGTGTTTGTTTTGGGAGGTTTGGTTGTACAACTGCGGTCTGAGACCGTGGAGGTGACGAGCAGGCGGGGGGCAGGTAGCCTGGGCGGCTCGGGGCGCGCCGGACGCTCGGGGAACAAAACGTGCGGTGCCTGGAGCGACGGGGGTGAAACCACACGGAGATCAGAAGTTACTGACACGCTCTGAAGTTCCTTAGTGAGCGGAGGGAAGAATGAGGCAATGACACAGTGCGGAGGCTGGAAAAGAGCATTCAGTGGCTGACGCTGAAGTCTGAGTCCATGCGTTGCAGCTGGAGCCTGACAAACAAGCTTTGCTGCATGGCTGTGTAAAATCGAAAGTTTGGTGCAGATTTGATGGGGACTTTAGTTTGAGTTGTGAAAACTTATAACTAATCCTGGCCTTTTCCTTCTGCACAGGCTAAACTCCCCAACCTGAAAGAAGTGGATGTTCGCTACACTGAGGCTTGGTGAACTCTCTCTGTTTCTCTCTTTTGCTTCTGGACAAGAAGAAAAAGATTTTTAAAACAAACCAGAAAAAAAAAAAAGAAAAAGTTAAAAAAAAAACCCTTTGGCTAATAGCTGTAGAGCAGTGAGTCCAGGGACTTGGTGATAGGAGTCGTGGTTGTGAGGTAGGGGAGTCGCGTCGTGTGTGTGTCGGGGTGGGAGGCGCCGAGCGGGCCTGGACCTTGCCCGATTCTTGCAGCTTTGTAATTTCAGAATGAACATAATTTAAATTGAAAAAAAAAAAAAAAAGACTTTAGCAGCAGCAAGAGGATTATAAAGAGGAAAACAACCACCATTTGTGGATTTTATTTGCCTTTGTGTTTTATGCCGTGTGGAGAAAGAAAATATATTCATTCGTCATTATTTACCTGGGTTTCCGTGGCTGGGGACCCATCCACTCAGAACTCCTCTTTGACCAGCTTTGCTCCAGAAAAGCAAACGTATGAAATATCAAGAGAAAAAAAAATAAGAAATGATTTTCACCTCCCCGCCATGTCCTTGCAGTTGTTATACAAAGTAATTTTGTTGTACATAAGATTTACATAATGCACCTATTTAAGATGATGTTTCACAAATAACAGGTCTGGGACCTGTCTTTTATTTATGAATTGTTAATTCTTTTACCCTTTTTGCGTATAGTACTGTATAAACTAGTTTGCTGTCTTGTTGTTATTATTATTTTTTTTTAAAAGGAAATGTCCTTGAAGAATTGCCTTTTAGTAATGCATACTGTATTATAATCCCTGTCTGTCACAACGTTCATCGCGTTGTCTTTTTAATTTCAAAATGCCTCAAACATTATCAAATAGGAAGGAAAATGTCTATCGGGGGTATGGTTACTGGGGGAAGGGTGCAGGGATTGATATAAGTCAAATTTCCTTCCAAAGTCTGAAAACTTTCTTTAGTCTTTTAAACCATGTTAGCTTTAAACATGGAGATAGGGAAAATGCATTGTTTATTTTGCCAATGGGATATTCACAAAACTCTTCAGATTTAACAAGTCACTTCTGGTGTTTTCTGTTTACGTCCAATATTTCAAAAAGAGGAAAAAAGCTCTCCCTCCATTTTGTGCATAAGCTTTTTCTTTTCCTTTTTTTTCTGCCCTCTTCTCCTCCCTGCCCTCCCTCTCCCCTCCCTGTCCCTGTGCACACGTTGTTCTGCATGTTCCTCTGGGGAGGCCGGAAAAATCACATTGTGGCTGATCTGATCGCTCTGACCTGTTTGTAAATGTGACTGCTGCATTCTCCAGATTTTCTTCCACAACTGCTTAGAAGATGATTTTTTAAAAATTGTGGTTTCTTTTATAACTATGCTGTTGACTTTTTTTTTCATAATGAGCCTTCATTGTACAGAGCTGCTTATTTAAAAATAAAATAAAAAGGTAAAAGATTTTTTCTTCTGTTTAACACCTTTATCTTCAGCACCTCAAGGTTTCACATACAGCCAATGTAATTTTTTATATATAAATATATATATATTTAATCTTATTCAATGGGAGCCAAGCTTTTTTTTTTTAAAACTTTGTTGCTGTGTAGAAAATCCCAACCCCAATCGTGGGTATTTTTTGTTTTTTTCTTTTTGTAAGGAAATGAAACAAAACTGAGTCTTAACTCACATAGTGTGCCAGGTTCTTTTTCCCATTCAGATCCCAAACTGCATGAAGATGCAGGGTGGGAAGAAAGAAAAAAATGGAAAAAAAAATGTAAAATTATGCCAACATTTTCCTTAGCACTGTTGCTTTTACCAATGGTTTACTACTACTGTTCTGTAGCTGTGTACAAAGAGATGTGAAATAATTTCAGGCAAAAATAAACTGTAAGTGACTATCTTGTAGCTGCGTGCGTGGTGCTTTCTTGGAGGGAGGCGTCCAGGCTCCTGGTGCTGTGGGCAGCAGCACGAGGAGGAGGAGGAGGAGGAGGAGAGCTGAGTCCTGCCTGGTTTGATTCCTGCAAAGCTGTGGATGGATGTGCCGGTTCCTCCGTGTCCACTGGAGGTCTGCACGCACCCGGATGGCACGGGAGGCAGCTGGGAGTCCTGTCAGAGCAGGTGAGCAGTAGGAATCGGCTTTGAATGAGCCTTGATGCAGCGTCAGGACATCTCCGACCAAGAAGGAGAAATGTAGCCCCTTGTTCCTGTCCTTGAGCTTCTACATTGGTGGTGCACAGAAGACCTGCCTAGAGGGAGAACGTTGTGGCCACATCGTCTTCTGAATGCTGTCCCATCTGGCCCCAGGCCAAGCCGGTGAGATGGGACTTCACAAAGTACCTCTGCTCTCCTCGCTCCCGTGGAGCATCAGGCCTCCGTTACGGTGAAGGCCGTCTTGGTGGGGTAGCTGGAGGCTCCCTGGAGCGACCCTGTTGGTAGATGGGTGCAAACGCACACTGGGGCAGGGCCTGGATTCTCACTAGCAATCTCTTGCAATAAATGTATTAAATAATAATGATGATCTTGAAAGGGCCTAGCATGTATGCAAACTCTGCCATGAGTCACTCTTCTGAATAATACAGCAAGAGCTGCAGCTGCTTCCTTCCTTCCCTGGCATTTTCCATCCCCTGGTGACGGGGATCAAGGGCTCGGTAGTGACCTCATGCCTCCAAGGTACCAGGATTTCTAACCCAGAAAAGAGCTCCTTGAAACTTTCTTTACATCCATAAGTAATAAGGCCATAGTACTATAATAAGCTGCATGTTAAAGGCAATGCTGACCTCTCCCAGCATTTGTAAAACAAACCAGATGTACTCATTAGAACCTATCAGTCAGCTATATTGCTGTCTTGAATTTTTAACGATTTTTGCCAACTAAATATAGTACATGCAACAATACTTAAAACGTTTTAAGTGGATGTCAACATCCAGTTTTTTTCCATTCTCTTTTCTATTGATTGGGAAATATCGTAAGTCAATATTTGAGATGAGCTACTTCTGTTAATAATAGATCTCAGAATATTCTTTTACCTGGTATTACTAAATATACTGATTTTTTTCCTGCTAATGTGATACCTGACTTTTTTTTTTTTTTAGGTGATTTCACTTTCATGTAGATGGAACAAACACTGTACTGTATTTGTACTTTTAAAATAGGCATTATCAGATTATAAATATATATGTACACAAATCTCAGTGACCCACTGATCATGAAAGAACCCTGTCAACACAGCAGTGCTAATGTAAATATAAGTTCTTTTTCTGCGAATATCTACAAAGATTAAAACAAAGTCAGAATATAATCAGAATAAATTGGAATATAGTTTATAGCTCATTTTCAGGTCATCACCGGTTGGTTGAGCAGCCTAAATAACTAGTTTGCTGCACAGATTGAGCAGCTGATCTAGGAGCTGTTTCTTCATCAAACCGTGTTGCAACTGAAGTATAATATCAGAACAATATTCCTAGCTTGAACACATTTTGAAGTTGAAATGTTCACAGCATTAAATGAGAAGCTTCGTGTCCCCGCAGTGAAGGGATCTGTCCCCTGGGGTTTTTGTGGTCCTGCTCCACGTGGTGCTTTCTCCGAGGCAGCGCTGCAGCGGGGCTGCAGACCCGCAGCGAGCGGAGCAGAAAGGCCAGGGCCAGAGGCGGCCCCAAAGCAGATGTTACAGCTCATAGGGCTGCCAATGTGGTCTGGGTGGTGACGAGCAGCACTAGGACCAGGGAAGACCGATGTCTTGTAGATGGTGTGTTTGAGTGTGTGGAATTGCTCATGTTTTATTAGATGCTCCAGTACCTGCTGGCTGTAGAGGGAACAGAAAGCAGGTCTGTCTTCTCTGTCGATGCCTGTGAAGCCCATGGAAAGCTTGTATTTTTGAGGCAATATATGTGTATGTACATGTGTTTGTATATTTAAGTTAGAATCTGGGCAGTGTACCCAGAAGGGTACAGATAAGGGACAGTTGTATGCAACTTGTATGCAAGTTGTATGTATGAAAGCAGCTTTCTCTTAAACCAGAAGCACAGCTCGCTTACTGGACAGGGTCTGGGTCTCGTATGCACACAAATTACTCCTCTCTCCACATGATGCACCATCCTCCTTCCAAGGGTTGTGCCTTCGTCAAGGTCCACTTTTCCTGAAAGGGAAGCAGCTGCGTACGAACAGTGAGCGGGGCAGAGCTAGGATAGGTGCCACTGTAACAGAAAAAAAAAAAAAAAAAAAAAAGCAAATATTTACAAAAATCCCCCCCCAAAAGCAAATATTTATAAAAAGCCCAATCAAAGGTAAGGCTAAAGCAGAATTCATAGCGATTCAGATCCAGAGCTGTATGTCAGAGGGGCTAAGCAGGACATCTGGGCTCAGCTGCAACACTACTCCTGTGTTGCTAGCTCTATGAAATGCTTGTTTTAACATCACAGTGAGCGAGATAACATTTATTATATTGTCCTCTGGAGCAGCATGACCCAGACTTCTGCAAGCCGTCCTGCCCATGCTAAACGCCTCTCCAAGGGGAAGTGAAAGGGGGCTCCAGGATTTGGAGCAGGGGCTGGCCAGGCGTCGTGCCCGGGCACAGTGACCCCTGCAAGGGCGAGGGGAGATCCCTGTCCCAGGTCCCGCTCATGTCATTGAGCCGGGACACGCTGGGACAGCAGCAGCAGGGGAGGTGCGAGGAGGCTTCGGAGGTGCCCGTGGTCCCCGCGCGGAGCTCGCGCCCCGCAGTGCGGTTTGGTGCTGCTGCCTGAGCCTCTCTATTTCTGAACACTTATTGCCAAAAAAGAAAAAATGAAAAGAAAAAAAGTCACAGTTGAGGTTAACGCTGCTCTCCGCAGCGAAGCTGATGACATCAATGTTGCCATGGTGACAAAACCTTCACTTAGGTATCCTGAGTGCCGTTAGCCGGCCGGCTACCAAGGAAACCCGCCTGAGTGACACCAGGAGCATCGCTGCAGTCCCGGCCTCGGCCCTGGGGACCTTCCTCCTCCTCCTCCTCCTCCAAAGCTCCACATGGGCTGCACTGCAGCTCTGGTCTCCTGCAGGCACCTTGTGTCCCTCGTGGAGGTTCCCCGACAAAAGGTGCCATTTTTCATGAGTGCTCTTGTCCCAGCAGCTCCTTCCCTTTGCAAGGATGAGAAGGGATAACTGCGATCAGCTCCGCTGGCTGATCCCCGCTCGGCATCACGGCAGCGGCGCCCGTCATTCGCGTCCCCTCCGTGTCGGGTTTTAATGAGCTAGGAGGTCTTTGCAGAGGCTCAGAGCTGCTGGGCTGCGCCTGCAAATCAATGAAGTTACTGTCGGTTCTGGCGCCCGGTTGCCCGACTCGGGGGTGGGCAGGTGGGAGACGGGATGTTCCTGTCCCCACGGTGCCCTTGAGCTGCGGTACTGGCCCTCTGGCGCAGCCCCCGGGGGTGCAGAGGGGCTCTCTGGGTGCACTTACACCTCGCTCTGTTCCTGCGTGTGGCTCTTGGAGTGTAGTTTAAGGCAGGCTGAAGTGCTCATTAGACAGAATGGGGATTTTTTCTTTTTCTTTTTTTTTTTTAAGATACTGGATATAGGTTTAGAGGCTGCAGTGATTTACTGTGGCAAATGCTGCTGCTGCATCAGTTCAAGTGCGACAGGAGACAGTCCTGTGTGACCCCAGTGGAGAACCTCTCTTTGCCTGTCTGGACAGCAGGCTGTTGCCTTGCTTTTATTTTAGAAGACAGGGTGTTGGATCTTGATCAAGCTGTTGTTTGAGAGGAAAAAAAAATTAAAAAAAACCTCGTATGTCTAAAAGAGAACCATCTGCTGAAGCGAGAAGCTGCTGGCTTGCAGGATTCAGGGTCTGCAATTAATCAGCCTCCGAGTCAGGTCGCAGATGAGAACGCAAACGAGTCGGACCTGGAGTTGGAAAGGAAAGTACCAGCCAGGGAGAAGCAGGACGCGCCAGGGCAGCCATGGTCACCACACGGGATCCGGGAGGCCTTCAGCAAGGTAAATCAGATCAAGGACCGGCTGCTTAGTTTTCAGAACGAGTGCTGAATGATAAGCAGCACCTCAAACCATTTTTGCTTTGGGACTGGGGAAGCCACAGTTTGCTCCAAGGCAGAACTAGAGTTTCAGAGTCATCGGAGCCTCCACTTGAACCCTAAAACATATTTTAAAAAATCCAAGTAGTTACATGACAGTTCTGGTGAAATTATTTGGTGTTATAGAGCTGTGGCACAAACAAAGAGGACTAATTAGTGGCAAATATCTGAAGAAACTGAAGGCATTTTAGGCCTGAATTTTCTAAACTAATCATCAATTTATTGTACCTTTTTAAAACAGTTAGGAATTTTACACAGAAACACATCTCTACTGTATAAATTCTGGTCACAAGAGATGAGTGCAGCGAAGGGGAAGTGACTCATGGCAGTCTGTTGTTGAAATTAATGAGACACTTATCCGGAAATGTTCCTCTTGGTGTCTTTTCTTTGTAGTCCGATTCAGGACAATAGTATGGAAATCATCTCCGAGCAGACTGGTGACCTCATTGTGATAGCTGCAGAAAGTGGAGAATCAGCAGGGATAAGCACAGGAATAGCTGAGTTATGGATTTTAAGGCCAGAAAGAACCAATCTGAATATTCAGGTTGACTTGCTGCAGGACACAGCCCAGTTTTGCCCCTTAATTCCTGTGTTAACCCCATAAGAGGTATTTACCTGGGAGGGAGAGGCAGGAAGAGGCTTGCAAGTAAAAAGCAAGGGGCCAACTGCCCTGTTTGTGTTGGGTTTATTACCTGGGAGTTGGAGATGGAACATTTCTTTGCACTTTGCCATATTTATTGCAGATATGAAAGTGCTAACTGCAGGCTTCCCTGGCAAACCCTACTGCTTCAAAGGCAAGACTGCCACAAAAATCCCCTGTATATCATGTCTTCTCCTTTCTGTAAGGAAGGAGTTTCACAGAAATATATGTGTGATAAAAATCACTCCCCTGTCAGCCTGGAGTTATCCCGCCTGTCATTTTCCCTGGGAGAAATAGCAGTGAAAATGCGAGAAGAAATTTTGTTCCCTGCAATGCTTCAAAGGCAGATTATTGATCAAGAGGAAACGTCGGTGTTTCAGCAGCTTCCCAAAAAGGCTCGGAGGCTGCTCGCCTCCCGTGCGTCACCAGAGCTGTTTTTATCTGCAGATTTTCCAGCATGTTTAACATAAAGCCGGGTCGTCCAGGAGGGACCCTGGCAGAATCTCCCTTCTGCGTGACTCATGCTCACACATCATGGGAATATGGGATCGCTTCAGCATATTGCACTTTTCAACTCTGATTCATGCCACCCCAGGAGAGTAAATAAGGCAACTGCTCGCACATCTCGGCCGTGACGAGTTACCTTCCCACTGAAAAGGTGTCAGGGCAAGTGACACCATCAGTTAATAGTGTCACCTATCGCTTAGCCAGCCTTCTCCTAATTAGGGCAAGATGCTGCTCTGCACTTATGCTGGGAATTTTAGTGCTGCCCAGGATCGCTGCAGCCCTGCATGATGTTGCACGAGGTCTGAGCTAAACCAAAAGATGCTGGGCTGATTTCAGGGGAAAAGCCTGGGGAAATTTATTCAGCAGGGGATTCTCTCTTTTCATGCTATCTTGGCAGATCGCTTTGGAAGGGTGACTCAAAAAGCAAAGAGCTTGGCTTGTCTGGATGCTTCTCGAAGCAGGGTAACCCAGAAAGTGTTATATCTGTACCAATATGCTCAGCGTCATACAGAGATTTTTCACAGTATCTAAACCAATTATGCATCTAAATTCAATTGCTGGGGGAAGATTTTCAGATATTGTTACTTTCACCTGGAAAGGACTTAACCATCTGGTTGTTTCCCAGTGTCTAGGGAAAGGATAGCTGGGTAGGTGGATGGGTATCTCCTTGCCTGTTAAACCAGTGAAGCAATTCACCTAAAAAGCTTCCTGTGTAGCTGAGACATTGCTGTGCTGCCACTTGCTCTGCTCCTGGCTCACAGAGAGCTGTAGCTGAGGAGACACGAAGGTACCAAGGGCTCCTCACGTCTCCGGCTGGCATCCACCTCTCCAGCAAGTTCCCGTTGCAGCTCCCACTGGCACATGACATTGCTCCAAGTGACTCAGCAGGACTTGCACTGCAGAAATCGCTAAAAGGAGGAAGTCTTTAGCATTTCCTGGTACCAGGTTGTGAATCCAGTGCTTTTTATTTATGCAGATCTGCAAGAGAAGACCGTGTAGATGCTCCTCAGC
>JAVCKT010017947.1:0-21205 GCA_032273925.1 Rhynchotus rufescens
GTCCTACCAACACCGAAAGCATCTCCCACCAACATGTGCCTGGAAAACAGCTACTCTAATGCCAGATCCTGCCAAGCTTAGGGGGCCTGAGACATCTGTGATAAGTTTTCCCTGTTCATAAATCATTACAACTGCTTTTGCATGGAGCAATGTGCTTTCTGGCATAGCCCAGCCTGACCTGGTGTTTGCCCGCGTGTGAAGATGCCTATCCCTGTCCTTCGGAGGGGTGCCCAAGAAAAGCTTGGAAATGAAAGGTACAAATTCAGCAGTGATTTGAAAAGGAAATTGGCGGCATGTCAGGAATACCTGGTTGACCTAAACCACAAGGCTATATTTGCATTCGACTATTGCATACTTGCACGATGAGGCTGTGCACTCAGAAGTGTGTGCCCGAGGGCCTCAGCTGCCCGTGCTGGGATATCATGCAGCTTCCCTGGGGAATAAGCCTTGCTGCTTGTGTTGGTAACGAATCCTATGAAATTTCCAGAAATGAGCAAGTTGATGCTGTGTTCTACATCCCTACTAATCTCATATTGAATTTGACAAAGTTGTGTCCTTTCTAGGCAGGTTTCCTGAATACAGGTTAGCTTTTATCCCTTCTCTGAGGGCTGCTCTCTCCATCCATTGGATACAGACATAGAAATCGCATAGAAATCCCCACATCAGGAATGCCATGGGGATGCCTAGCAGTGATGCTCTCCTGGTGCGAGGTGCCTTCTACCCAAAATTGCCTTCTTTCTCCCAGGACTCAAACAAAGCAACTTGCCTTTGCAATCATGGCCTGTCTCTTGACTTGAACCCAGGCCTCCCAGCTGTGATTTCAATAGAAAGTGCTTACTTTCTATTGCAAGCTGCTTAATTGGCTGCTTTTCTTGCCTCTCCAGCCGAATTTGCATTAAAGAAAGACCTGCGATCTTTGGCATGCCCTATTTGAAACCCCATATATAGCATATGGAGCTGGCAGTGCTCTTAACGCCCACATCTGTCTCTGCTCGCCACAGCTGATTTATGTTTAATATCTCAAAGGCATGTGGTGCCAGTCCCACGTTGAGCTCTGGATTGTGGTGGTCCGTCTGTATTTGTTGAAATTGGGCCCAAAGAAGCTGGCTTGTAGCAGAGACTGCGAGGAATGTGAGCCAGTGGCCGTCCAGACAGCTCTGTCAGCAAGCTCAGGAAACTGGCTGAAAAATACTGGGAAGAGGCCCAGATTTCAAACAACCTGTGGAGCTCTCATGAGAACGCACTGTTTTAAAACAGAAAGCTGAGTGATAGTCTTAATTACAGATTTAAGACAACGAATGTTGTCTTACAACAACAACCTCAACGAGGTCCCTGCCCTTGCAGAAAGCAGCGTGTGCCCCAATTTGGGGTCACCCCATAAACAAGCTCTGTACTTTAGCACCAGGACCACCTTTTCATCGGGATATTGGTTTTCTCCCCAGGCAGGGATAAGGATGAGGACAATCTTGGGGTGCCACCAACCCGTAACTCTTTGCAATAACAGTGGATATAGAGAAATGTTCTGCAAAGAGGTCGGTGTTCATGTGCCTGTGCAGCCTCTCCGCTGCCGTTCCCCAGCAGTTACGTCCAAGTTCATGGTGGGTTTCGCCTCTTAATGTTGTCACCCATTAAAAAGCAAAAAAGAGAAAGGAAAAGCCATCAGCACAAGGTCGTGGAGTCGAATGGACAGCTTTATCTCCAGAATTAATGAGCTTCCACTTCTAGTGCTCTTATATCAGGGACTGGATACCTCCGTGGCAGATTTGTTTTAACTAGGAACACACTGTAGGGCTCGATATTGGAGCAACAGGGTGAAATGCAGGAGTCTGTGTTGTTTCCTCGATGATCTAATGGTCCCTTTTGGTCTCAGATTTTATAAATTTAGGCCACAGATGGAATTTGGCATATTGTGTCAGTCAGAGTCTAGCCTGGAAGAATGAATTGCAACTTTTAATCATGAACAGGCACCTTGTACCCTAATCTGCCTGTGCAGTTAAAATAGCACTTCTGGATGCTTTCTCCTGAGAAATTTTTGTTGGAATTTTTTTTTTTATTTATTGATCATGTGATTTTTGTTAGCATATCTAGAGCCTGAGAAATTGCACAGACTTAATATCAGGCTGCAATTCATTATATCTAACCATGCAAATCTATATATGTTGGGACAGTCTTGCGTTTCTTTTTCATACCAGCTATCTGGTATGCTGATTTGGACGGAGATCATTTAAACCTGTCTTATTTATTTATTTATTTATTTATTATTACTGTTCATTTTACTTTAGAATATTTTCTCTCAGTCAAAAAGAAGTACTCACAAGATCGCTTTGAAAATACTGAAAAGGGCCAAAAAAATATAAATGGTGAAAGCCAAATGCAAGCTTGGTATGAGCACACTGTTTTATTTAATTTCAAAATATTTCATATGAATGGAAAGAGGATTCTCTCTATGTTTAAAAGCTGATTCTATTCCATATATCATTTTTTTCATAAATCTTTCTGGATGTCAGTGATGACATTGGGAACGAGAGTAAACAAAGAAACATATTAAAATAAGCTCTTAATAGTGACTCATAAAGGTTAAATAGGGTAATGCTAGTTAGAGGCTAAAATTATGTTGGTTTTCTGAAATTGTAACTATCACTGCGTTTCAGAAAGATTATCTGTTAAATACATGCTTCGTTTGGTCAACAGCCTGGTGACAATGATTTATGCCAACTGGCCTAGAAATCATGAAAATTAACGTAGACGTAGTCTTGATTTTCTGTTAAAAGTGTGTGTTTGAAAAGTGTGGAGGAGAGGGAAAAGAGAGGACTTCAGCGACTTCAAGTGGAATGGAAATCCAAGGTAATAGAGCACAAGAATATTTAGTATCTATATTTAGTACTTGCTGATCCCCAAAGTCTGTTTCATGGACAGGTACTGAATGCTGGCCTTGATGGGGAGCAGTGGAAGAAATTTTATGTAATTTTAACAAGCTCTGGACAAGGCCTCAAATGACTACTCCAGAAACAAGGAATTGCAAAGAACTTCTGGGGTCCAGTTCCTGTTTTTAATTACTTTGCTCCTTACTCAGCTCCTTCTGTAGGAAGTTTATTCCAGCATGTCTTGCTGCCAATGGAAATGACTGAGCCTGAAGAGACAGACAAATTCAGCAAAAGAATCATTTCTTTTCCTCCTCAACATGCATTTCTGGCCAGCATGTGCCATGCATGCCAATGTTGTTCTTTATCCAAAGCCTTCTCCTTCCTCGCTGGCATTTCACCCTGGAAGCAATCTCAGGGAGCAGTCGTGTTCCTGCTCCATCTCTGCTTTGCTAAGATAAATAAATCTCTTGGGAAAACTGGGCTTCCTTTTCCACTTAACATCTTCCTAACTTCCCACTATGTTCATTCAAGTTGGCAGTAGTATGTGAGGTGAGGACCAGTATCTTCCACCATGACATCCATACTTCCCTCATTGCATTTATTAAATTTTCACCTGCCTCTTTCACAGATGGTCACCCTGGCAGCTGATAATCTTACTGGAAATGAGTATTTATGTTTGGTTTCTCTTTGCCTCTGTCATTTCCTACCACTAAATCCTGACTTGAAGGAATTCTCACTGCTACTCCCTCAGCGTATAGCTTTATAGCTTGCAGTTTTCAATTTAATCTCTTTTCTATTATGCTGACCTCCAGGATCCTCTAGTTCTTTCTAGGTGATAATTATGATCCTTTGTAATGAATAGATTTCCATGGTTAATTTTCCCTCTTTCTAGCTTCTGCCTGCACTGTGCAATTTATATTTGTTAATGAGCACACCAAATAAAATTGGTCTCAGGGTGGATTTTTAGGAACTGCCTGTAACCTCCCACTATCCCCAAAATCCAGGCAATACAACCAGGTCCTGGTCAGCACATTTCTCACTAGGTTGCAGCTTGGTCCAGGCTTCCATCATCTTCACTTTAACCAAGGGCTTCCTACAAAGCACTACATCCTTTCTCACCTTGTCTAGAGAACAGTTAAATATAAGGGAAAACATTCAAATTAGAATTATTGTGGGTAAACTTGCATCGCATTCTGATTCTTCTCTATTTAACTGGCATTTATAATCATTTTCATACTTGTCTTTTTTTTTTTTCTTCTTCACACTTTTCAGATTCCTAAGTTCAGCTTCAGTTGTCTGTAATTGCTCAGGTCATCCCAGTTAAGTAGATTTACTTATATCCCAGGTAATGGCTTGTGCCACCTCTTCTGCCATTCCAGGCGATTTTTTAAATATCCTTTTTCCCTTGTTACACTGATTTCAGCACACTGAATCCCTCAATTTTTTCTACCACCTCACATGCAGCAACTTCCATTCCTAGACCCTCTTTCTGTCCAGCCTTTACCCTATATTCTCTATATTCTTACTGAAAACACATGCAATGTATTTATTTAATTTGAGGAGTTATAGTTTCTTTTAATCTCAATGCCATCCTTAGTTCATAGCATCCCCACGTCTTCTTTTCTTGTTCTCTTTTAATTCTTCTGGTTAAAGAACTTTTGTTTATTTTAATATCCTTTGCAAGGTCTAACTCAGCTTGACTTTTGGCAATTCTTGCTCTACCCCTATGCTCGCTGACCTCTAAAATGCAGCTTCCTTTGTAGATTCATCTCTTTTTCCATTCCTTCCAGGCTCTGTACTTCTCCCTGATATCCTCTCTGGGGGGGATCACTCAGCTCTGGACTCTTCAAGCTTTTCCTCTTTTTCTTTCTTGTTTTTTTTTTCTTTCTTTTTTGTTTTTCAGTGTGAATTTCCTGTCTGTTTCCCACTTCTACTTAAAAGGATTTCCAAACATCCAGTAGTATAATCCAGTATAAGTCCAGTATAAGATTTGCCTGAGCGAATTTTGCTAATTAGTCCCTTTAACTCTTTGAAATAAAAGCAAGAAAGGAGACATGATAGGGGAAATGATGGGGAGTTTATTTCATTCATAGAGCTGGCTCATAATGACTAAAAGATTGTTCTGATTCTCAGAAGTCATTTCTAAGAATAGGAGCAAAGCATAAAACAGATTTTCCTTTTGTGACTATTTGGTGAGGAAATTGGCCTTACTGTCATGATGATATGTAACATGGTGAACCTTAAATAATAGAGCAAGGTATTATGAGGGACTGAGATGGAATATTATATAAGAAATATAAAAAACTCCCTGTGATTCAGGAACTTACCAACAAATTCTCCCAATTTCAGCATTTAAAGTTGAGAAGAAACTTTTTATGATCTGACTATTGACATCCACTGTAACTTGAGTTCCTGAGCTTAGGGAATTAGCACAGCCTAGAAATCTGACTTGCTCACATCTATATAGACCAGGGAGACCAGGCTGTATGAATTAGTGGCTTCAG
Organism: Rhynchotus rufescens; assembly: GCA_032273925.1. Lineage (NCBI taxonomy): Eukaryota > Metazoa > Chordata > Aves > Tinamiformes > Tinamidae > Rhynchotus > Rhynchotus rufescens. The sequence goes on from JAVCKT010017947.1 coordinate 5,369, forward strand.
AGGTGTTTTCTCACCTGAGCAAGCAGCAGTCCCACTCCTGGAAACCAATAGCATCTTCTTTGCGTGCAAGAAAGTTCTACAAGATAGTCCAATGGTGAGGAAATCAAGAAATGAAGTTACTTGTTACTTGCTTAAAAATAAACCTTCAAAACATTATGTAAACAAAAATCTTAGTTTTTAAGTCAGTTTTTATGAAAGGTGCCTGCTTTGGTGTTTTAATTAAAAGCTTGCAGACTTTTTACAGTATTACCAACAGAAACTGAGGTGCTTTTTTAAGTTATCCTTCACTTTTTGCATTTTCATTTTGCATTTGTGGCAAAAGCTTGCAAAGGCATGAGTAATTTTTAGGAAAATCAAAATTTTTCTATTTTGCCCTTGGGAAGGGAATGTGCTCTTCCCCGAATTCTGCACTGGACTGAGCTCCGTTTTTCTTTTCCAGTGATGCTTGTGCACGCAGTGCAGAATAAACCAGAAGAACACACAGCCCCTGTCCTACAGAAACACCAGATTGCAAATGAAGCGGAACAGCTAAAACTCCCATTGAGATGCATGAGAGTTAAGGTTGCACAATCATGACTTAATCCTATGTTACTATTTGTTTTATGCTTGCAAAATCTGAATAAATATCCAGAGATCATATTTATCCAGCATCTCTGCCACAGAATGTCGTGGGGGCCAAAAGAATGCGTTCAGGAAAGGCTTAGACCAATTAATGGTGGATAAGTTCACTGGTGGCTACTAAACACGAGATTCCGGATGCAGCATCTGGTTTGCTTAGTTCCTAAGCTGCTGGAAGCTGGAAGAACAAACCAGGGAAAGGATCATTCTGTTCTTGCTCTTGTTTTTAACCTTTTATTTTTTTTTCCCCCTAAACAGTAACTGTTGGCTGCTACTAGAGCCAAGATATTGAGATAAGGCATTTGCACTTTCCCAATGTTCAAATTTAAATAGTCACATCACGCTATGCTAAGTCCAGAGGCACTTTTCCTGCATGTCGTGCAGTCATCTGCATAATGTGGATTCAAGACTGCACAGCTGCATTAAAGTTTTTATGATGCAAATGTTTTCTTTTCGCTTTACTGTGAAGCTCACTTGTATAATCCTCTCAGCTCCAGTCTTGTAAGGTGACCTCGGAATATATCAATGGGTTTCTTGAAATAACATGAAGTTTCTCTTGAAGAATATGGGCATCACGTCTCTCATATTTGAATCTTGCTTAAAAAAAATCATGGAGAAGATTGGTCTTTCATTATTATTCTTTCTTTTTCTATATTTTCAAAGTAAGAGTAACACCATCCTGCTGTATCTTCAGGCCTCCTGAAACTTCTCATGCCTCCTGAAACTCTGAAGTCTTTCTATCAAGACTGTGTTCTTCAATTATACATAATTTTATTAGGAAAAAAAAAATGATTCACAATAGCACAGTGAATGACCTCAAAATTCCTTCAACTTTGAAAATCTGTTACTGTAACCTCACCAGAAATAAATCACTTTTATCGTTGCTCAGGCATGGAAGTGTTTATATGGAGGCACTTCCTGATTTAGATGTCATATTCTTGGAAGCTATCAATAAAGGGCTTGATCATCCAGCTGTTATTTACCCTGTTTCTTCTGTCTTACAGTTACTTTACTGATTTTACTCTAACAGCTATCCTGGAATGGATTTCCCAGTGTCTACTTGACACAGTCCCATGACCATAAAGCATCGCTTTTTAGCCTAAAATGGTTTGACAATAGGTTGTGGTGGAGTTCATTGTGATTATGAAGTCTTGTGTCTTTCAAATAGTGCTCTTTAAGTGGCCTTTGAGAAGGTCTTAAAGGAGGTGAGTTTGTCACTGATATCTCTTCTTTTCTCTGTAAATCAGGAATGTTGATGCCACAGAGCTCCTTTCAAGAAGTATCACATTGAGCAAGGTGTAACTAGAAAGTTTGTGGGTGAAAAAGTGCCAGTTTTTCATTCATAGAAATTCACAAATTTCTATGAATAAATTCCTGCAAACATTTTGAGTGAAGCACTTCTGGAATTCATGTTTTTCCAATCGATTTGAGAAGATGTCAGTCCCAGAACTACGCTCTTCACTTCAAAGGAAGAGACATAGTCCAAACCCAATGGGACTTGAGCGATACTGGTGAAAAAAAACATGTTAGATACCAACTACCTGCAATGGTAGTAGCCATTCTGATAAAAGAAAACAAGTGAAAAAATGTCATTAACACCCAGCCCACGTGATCCCCTATTTCTCTATGTTTAATGGTTTCATACTTAATGAGTAAGTTGGTTTCTGGTTTACCAAACAAAAGCAGAGCAGGAAGAAACCCTTTTTTTTTTTTTTTTAACTTACTAATATCAACCCAAACAAACCATATTGGCAACCACAAAATATCATTAAAATCATATTTGATGTTAACAAAGATTTTTTTTCTTATTTGCAAAATACCACTGGTATTTTTGTGCCCACCAGCAGATAAAAATTAACAATAAATACCTAACAGTTCCTGGAAAAGGTTCTTCTCTAGGCTCATGGAGTATCTGTAAGCAGTATGAAATGTCTTTGAATATATTTGTTCTTGTAGTTTATTTGACAGGAATCTACATGGATTTTTTCATTCCACCAGCCCATAAATCTGTTCAGAAATGCTGAAATTAGGACTGTGTTGCTCACTTCTGATAAACCACATAGTATTTTTCCCTGAAAGATTGCAATGATATTTGAACACACAAATTAAAGTCTGGTTTCTATAATACCTTGCAAATTGCTTTCCGCAAATATTTTCCCAGTAAACTTCAATTCTTACAGTTCCTTATTAAGCAAAGTGCTTAAGGATTTATTTAGATGCTGAAATGTTTTGATGAGCAGGGGATGGATTTAAGAACACGCTTAAAGTTAAGGGCATAGGTAAACAGTTTGCTGAAAAAGCCTAAATGATTGCAAAGTTTGATTTTTTTTCCTCTTAAATTCAAATGAATGTTCACAGAAATATTTTGCATTAATTTCCCATATGGTATTTGGACGAGGAAGAAGGGAGACAGCACAGTCTTCTGTGCCCACAAGTAAATACTATAAAGAAGGTTTCATGCTCTGGATCTGTCCTCAACACTGACTGACCCATTGGGGAAGAGGGAGCGCATCAGATTTTGGCACCCGGGGGATCCACCGGCCCAAAGGACCACCCAGGCTTTGCTGACCATTGCTAATGATGTGGCAGCCACCAGTAAGGAACATTAGCTTGATCCAAAAATGATGCACATGGGGATTTATAGCTGTAGTAAAATGTGTATGTTCAATAGGATTTAAAAGAATGGTTCAATAAGAATGGTCATATGCGTAAAACTAAGATTATTTGGATAACTTTCATAATTGAGAGCTAATTGTGGAGCTCGTTACCATGCTTCCCAATGGCACTTCTATATAATTTCCTGTATCATTACACGGCAGCTATAAAATCCTGCCCTTGCTAAAATGAAAGTTATCAGAGTAGATTTGACTTGATGGTCTTGGACCCACCAATGTCCTCCTCATTCAGGCAAGCTTTCGCTTGCCTCCAAGAGCATTTTGCCTAAATAAAAGAAGAATTAAGTGTTTCAGAGTCAGACCCTGGCTGCCTAAAGAGCACAGCGAGCCTTTTCAACCGACTCCGTCTGTCGTGCTTCCCCTCCGAGGGCCAGAGGAAGGATTTCTTTCCAGAAAACTGAAAGATTCCTCTAATCCTTTTACAGCCTGTCATACTTAGAGCAGAGCCGTGCGGAGCTGCTCGTGCTCCTGCCCGTGGAGTTGGGCAATGCTCGGTCCCCGCTTTCCTTTATTGCATTGGAGACCTAGGTGGGCTGCTCGAAATAAAAAATAAAAGGTTGGAAAAGGGGTACTGGGGAGGGAGCGCGGGAAGGAACCACATGTTAAAGTTGCCTGTGTATAAACAGCAAGCTTTCTGGCTTGACATTTATTGAAAAAATAGATCTTACACTGTATCCACCCAACACCTGTTGAGAAACACTGACCCCATTACAGAGGTTGGATTTACACTGGCTCTGTATAACACCCTATAAAGGAGGCCACTGGTGCAAAAGATTAAAGAATGCTGTTAAGTAAGTTGTTTTATTTCTTTTGAGACTGAAAGAAAGCTGCAAAGTGAGAGAAAGCTTTCCTCCGTTATTTACTCTTCATTACTGGGGATCTTGAAGGGCCTTATATAAACTGCTCTAGTCGGGTCATGACAACACTTTATAAGGTGCAAATGTTGAGGTGGAGCCAGCGCTATACTGCAGGGGAAGCAAATGGAACAGTCCCTCCCGACTAAATGGAAAGTTAGTGCTAATAAAAGCTCATGACTTTGGCAAGGCTTCCAAGGCACCAGGGGCCTATGAACAAGGGTTTGCACCAGTCCTGTAAAGTCCCAAGCAAGTGCTGGAGTGCAGCGCGTGGCTGAAGACAGCACAGAGCACAGTTGGTGCCTCTGGTGAAGTTTCTCCACGTGAGCTTCGTAAAGTCCTTGTTGGAGCTAAAAATTGTACATTTAAGGGCTGGGGGAAAAAAAAATCCCTCCTTTTTTTACTAGCTGCTTTATAATGAATAGCCCATTTCAAGGAATGTGTGAGTTCCTATTAGGGCTGAGTGAATGTTGCAAAATATTTTCAGTCAATGTGTGTCCCAGTTTTCAAACAAATGGCTTTCTGTGTATTCGTTCCCCTCTGCTCTCTGCCTGCCCCAGCCATTTGCTAGAACTGGTTCTAGCTCTGCGAATGCTCCTGGAAATGGCTCGCCTGCTTTGCCCAGGCAAACATTCTGCAAAAATTCTTCATTCTGCAAAATATTGGTCATGTTAGGAACCTTTCGTGTTCCACAGGAGAGCAAATGGTCTGGAAGCTGCAGCAAAGCTTGCAAGGGGTCGCGGACACCACGTGGTTGCATCCAGATTGGATGGAGGATTGACTTTGACCCACTAAATACTTTCAGTGCTTGCATATAGTGCCTGGAGACATCCTGAAATATCTGAGACACCTACATGAGACTGCCAGATTTCACACAGCGTCTACAGGGGACCCACGTCCCCCGGAATAAGCTCCTTGCTTTGGAGCAGATATTGCGCAAAGCCTAAGTTCTTTTCTCTATTTGTCCCATGTGTCTGCAAAGCTGGACCACAGCAAATACAAGGTCTGGGACAGCATGAGAAGCAGTTCAGAAGCCCCGGAGGTTCTCTGCTGGCTTTGGGATGTCTTGCATTTGAGCTGCAGCACACTGCATCCAAAGGGCCACTTTAGGTAATTAGTTCCTGTCCATCCCCCTGGTCACAAGTGATCTGTCCTGTTACGCTCCAAGATTGATGGACTCTGGGCAGCAGATGTCAGGGTGTGAGAAACTCTGCCTTTATTCCAGGGCTCTTTGAGGCAAGCTTTTTCTCACCGCACCCTTTCCATGGCTCTGCTTAGACACAAACATAATTTTTGTTTAGGAATGATTCCCTTCATGGGCAGGAACCATACGGTCAATGAGACTTTTTAAACCCCCATTTAGTCCCCCAGGACTGGGAATAGACCCTTATTTCCCACATTGAGCCGTATGGCCTGTGCTCTGCATTGCAATTGAGTCCGGGCAGCTGTGTAGATCTTACAGAGTTGGGTTCCTTGTGCATTTGGAGAACTAAGCCCCACAGGGTCAGTTAACAGGTTTTGGAAATGAACCAAGGCCTGATGATCCCCCAGGCTTGTTTTAAGCCAAGGAAGGTGGCCACTGAGATGAAGGAGACCTGCCAGGGTCTTAATGCAGCTGGGGACACCCAGCGAGACTCGGAAAGCCTCAAGTCTGGAACCTGTATTCCAGGGACTTTGAAGCCAAGAAGTCCCATTGCTGGGACAACAAACAAACCAGAACACTCTGTGCGGATGAATGCCTCGTCTTTTAATTTGCATGGAGCTTAAATCCGAATGTCTTCCAAGTCACAACCCCCAGCCTTTAGTTAAGTTCTTCAATGAGAATGAACAGCAAAAATTTTCACAAAGCAGGAGTATTGTGGGATTAATAGTAGAAAAACAAAACAAAAAAACAAACAAAAAAAAAAAACCAGTGCTTTTCAGACACTTACAGTTCCATTAAGTTTAAAAGTTTTTCCATTACTAATTTCAGTTAATTCCCCTCTTAAACAAATAAAGACTTTGGTTACTAGGATCAAAGGAGGGTGCTTCAAACTAAGGCGAATTCTCTTGAAGTCACAGATTTGGAAAAGGGCCTAAATACACAGCGGGGAGCCGGTGGAGCAGAAGGACAGGGCAGGTGAGCGTCATGACAGCTGACAAGGAAGACAGACCTGGTGCCGCACCCCTCTTCACCTCCCATGTGAAGCATCCACAAGGTCCCATGTTTTTGAACACACCACGGTCCAGAACAAATCACAGGGATTTCTGCTGGCTGCTGCTTGATTAGGTGTTTCTGTTGCCATCCTTCCCTGTAAGCCTCTGCATTTTGGCGCTAGCAAGCTAAGCTGAAAGCAAAATGTACTCACTTGTTGATGACTGATGACTAATTTGGGGCGAAAAGTTCTGCATAAGGAGTTTTCCACCCATGGACCTCAATCCTCCACTCTGGCACTGCTTCTCTTAAAAAAAAAAAGTCCATTCAGAAGTGCAGGAAGAACTGGCTGAGCAAGAAGAAACTGGGATGCTTATTCAGTGTTTAGTTATTGTATCTGTTCAAGGAGGAAAAGACAAGCAGGGGGGAGGCAAGGAGGTGGAGGAAGCGAAATACTCTGGGACCTCTGGGAAAAACACAAGTTTTTATTTATCGACTCTATTTACTTTAAAATGCATCCAACTGGAACGCTAGGTGCAGACACAAAAATGAAAATAGGAAACATCCCGGGCCAGGCTCTTGGAGGATGTAAATTGGCTTGGAGTTCCCATGGCTTCCAGCAAAGTCCGACGCGTCCGCACACCAGCTGCACTCAGTTGCTCTCCATTAAATCAAATCGAGTCGGCCCCACCACCGCTGCTGATTTTGCAAGGGGAGAGGGAGAAAGAGAGGGGGTCCCCGAGGTACCTGTGAGCTGAACTGTTCGGGGCACGACGGCTCCCAACAGCAAGGGGGAATGAAGAGGGAGCCAACGCGGGTCAAGGAGCACAGGTGTGCTCCAGATCCAAGAAGGGCTGCCGAGCGAGCCCACAGCTGCGCCTGGGTTCCTGGGTGGTCCCGAGGTGTAGACCCATGGAGGGCTCGTTGCGCTAAACCCAGCCCATGCCTCCCGGACCTACCGTCGACTCCGGGGAAGCAAGTTCAAGTGGGGTCGCCCAAAAGAATACGGCCATTGAGTGGGAACAATGCGTACAAATTACCAACAGACCATAAAAGTCAGCCTCAGTCTGTTAAAAATGCTGGAAATGCGAGCAAAAACTGAAACACAAAAAGGGTGAAGTTAAACTTCAAGTGCCTAAAAGGTGACATGGAGGCATTTCTTAAAGTTGGCGCGATGTTTGTTGTGTGTTATTTGTACCATTTTCAATGGAGGGATCCCAGATTTCGTTACAACATGGATTAATCCCATGCTGGGAGGCCAGGCTGTGATGGCCTTCCGTGGCCCACCATGAAAGCCTCCAAGACTGCGCAGGCCTGGCGGGTTTGCACGATCACACGTGGCCAGATCTGCAGTGGGAAATAGAATTTTCTCTCATCTCAAACAGGCAGGAGTCTCTGGGGAGACCGGAGGCGGAGAAAAGCTGTTTTCGTCAGGACTCTGGATTATAAATCACATTTTAGGATTGTCTGGGTATTTCCACCAATTTATAAATACTTTGTCTTCCTCCTAGCAAGGCTCTTACATTTTCTGTGGGATGCTGGAGAGCTTGTCATGGGGAACACGTGGACCTTTCTGGATCCATCATCTTACAGAGGGAAGAACTGAAACTGGGAGACCCAAGTAGCCCTTTCCAGAGTGAAACCCCTCTTGTTTTCAGGCAAAGCAAAGTGGATTATTTGAAACTGAGCAAAAGACGAAATAAATACAATATTTACATTAAGGAAAAAGCTCAAACAAAATTACGCTCAGTGCACAGATGATCAATTTTGCCTGCTTAATGCACCTTTATTAGCTGAAGATAAGAGCCAACCGACTGCACTTGCAATAACACAGTCACAGAAAAATGCTCCAGTGAACTCTCCCTGCGATAACATCTCCGATAATCTTTCCGGTGTTAAATAAACAGCCAGAAAGGAAAACAAGAATGGGTCCAAACACTCATTTCTCCCTGGCAGTTGTGTTTTGGGGAGAGGAATGGTTCTGGATGGAGGATCCTACACATGGCTTAGTTAATGGATCATGATATAAGTGAAAATCTCCCTGAACAGGAATTTTAAAATGACGGCTCAAAGTAGAGACTTTCTTGTCATAATTTATGGGTTGAATGATTGCTTAAGGAGTGCAAATAATCCTTCACGGACACACTTGCTAGGAGCCCATTGACATCGCTGGAAATCGGCATTACGACCACGGCAGCTGGATTTGGCTGGAGACAGAAATTACAGAAAGGTGGCTACATGTGGTAGTGGCTTTAAGGAAACTATTAGCTGAGGAAGCAAGTCACAATTTTCTAATTTTATTAGTATTGGCCAAATCTGGGAGTTCTCACCTAGATTTAACCGGCCAAGATTTCTCTTGAAGTCAGCTGGAATTTGCCCAATTTGGGGGCTGTGTAACAGCTGAAAAAGGTCTTCAGGAGTGAAAGCCACTGTCCTTTATTGTGCCAGGTGCTCTGATTAAGTGTCAAGAAGTTCCCATAGGACAGCTTATAGGTATGTAAAGCATATAGGTTTGTCAAGCTATTTAACCACTGGGGCTGACAGTGAACAGTGTTTCCCTCTGCAGCTGAACACTATTAAAGACAGCAAAGAAGACAGAAACAGGCTTTAAAATGTGAAGCAGAAGCAAAAGAAAAAAAAATGATGTCGAAATCCCTGGCTCTGCCAACACCATTAAGATCACATATTTTGTGTTTTGCTTCCATTTGTACCATTTCCCATAAGAAAAAAAAAATATTAAATTGTTCTGGTCCCCAGGAACAGCTGCCAGCTAAACAGTTAGACCTCTATTTAGGGGTGAAAACAGAGAATATATCTGCCATGAAAATTAACACTTTGAGAAGCAAGAAGAGTAATTCTTGTTTTTCTTTTTTTTTTTTTTTAATGGAATTTCATATTTTTAGTCTTTGTGATGAAAAAGTTAATTCTCCAAACAGTACCTTCAAAGAAGAAGGTGGTGAGAATATATGGGAAATAATCCACATTCTTCTAGGATCAAAGACTGGTTATCTACAGGTTGAGCTTTCTCCTTCATTGGCATATTTACAGAACGGGATATTTACAGTACATGCAGTCCTCAATATACTTGGTCCCTTCTGGGATTCCTCCAGAAGTGGCGATGAGTTAAGGTTATAGTCATTTACAACGGAGCCAAACTCATGAACCCTCTCTCAAGCAAGATGCCAAAGTGAAGACATTCATTTTTAAAGGAAGATTCTAAACTTGGAAACCTGCATCCCGCTTTTTATTTTTAATAAAACACAGTGCTAAATGACAGCTTGAAAAATAAGAAAACTAATCAGGAAGTGGGAAATTTTAGCAAAATATAGAGAAAAGATTGGGTGGAAATTATCAAGAATTTCTTTTTTTTTTTTTCCTCACTGAAAGCAGTTATAATTTCGTTAATGTTGTGTCTCCCTGGAAGCCACTTATATTGGACAATTGGGGTCATGGAAATTGGTCAATAGTAAATCCAAATAAACAAATTCTGAAAGAAAATGTTACGGGTGCATTTGAGATTTGTGATGAAAAATTTTTAAAACTTTTAAATAGTGTTAGGCACAGTTTCATCTGCTTTGAGCTGTGCTACTCATACCACTTTTATGCTTGACCTGAACAGCTGTTTGATAGCTTATGTTTCAGCATGTTTTATGCACTATTTTTTTTTATTTCCCCATAGATTTTGATTTTCAAAACATCAGTGCATGTGTTTTGATTTAGAGAGCTAAAATGCTGGTTTACATTGGTTATTTTAAATGATTGAGCCTTGTTCAAATACACGAAACTTTCCTTTTCTATGGAAAACTGGCGGAAATTAAGGAAGTGTTCTCACCTTGGACTCTCTAAGCTTATATGTAGAGATTTGGCTGTTAGTCATACGTAAGTATTATGTGAGTATACATATATATGTACATATGTGTATGTATATATGGATGTATAAATGTATATGTGTATATATGTGAATAGAGGAGAGAAGCCTTAATATTTTAGTAATTACCTAGCAGTAGGAGTGATAGGCTGTTTCTTTAAGACTTTTGCTGGGATCTTTTGGGGGGCCAAGGTGTGAAATTTGGCAACTCGCTGCGTTTTCTGACAGACTGCTGAAGATTGGCTAATTAGAAATCGCGTTTTATTCCAAGTCAAACAAGCTGAAGCCACTAAGTCTTCCTAGGCTGTTTGTCTGAAACATTTCAGAGAGCCTTAATATTTTCAGAAAGAACAATATTATTAATCCGTGTTCACAAGCGCGGGGCTTGTGTAAAGCGCTTGTTGCAAAGCAAAAACTGGTATAAAATCCGCTTTCTGTGAGTGATCAGTCTTCACAATCCTCCCAGCCAGGAAATAAAGCCGAGACCACATGGTTTTTTTGTTATTTATGTAAGTGATAACACTGATTTAAATGCAGAAGCTGGCTTTTTAGCAAGGGCCTGATGGTTTATGCAGGTTCCCAGCTGGGGTGGTTAAGGTTAAAGCATTTCCCGAAGGTCACAAAACTCAGCGATGCGTCAGGCCGGGTCCAAACCCCCATCCGCCGCCCCCCAGCACTCAGCCTGCTCCTCCGGGCTCTAACCAGCACCACACCACGGCGGCTGAAGACAGGATTTTGGCCTAGACTTCTTGACCTTATCCATTTCAAAGCGTTCTCCAGCTAAATATATCCTGCCGGCTTCATGAATCCACATTGTGGCCGGAGCGATCTGGGGGACCATGGAATAATTCTCTCCGAGGAAACGATGGGAGCCTCGTAACTCACCCCACGTGGGATGGAGCCTGAGCAAGCATGGGAGAAGGTGACAGCATGAGCAGTTACTTTGGCAGAAGGAGCCAGAGCAGAGGACTTAATAGGCAACGAGCTCTTGGGCACCATCACTCAGTCTGTGGTCTGCGAACCACTGGTGGTCCACGAGACATCAGAACAAGGCCCTCAGAATGGTTGCATTTTTTTATATTAAAAAAGCACCTTCTAAAACAAAACTAAATGGAAGGGGAGGAAATGCAAGCCCAGAGCACTTAAAATTTCACCCTCGTTTTTTATTTGGTTGTAAAGGAAAAACCTCACAGCAGCACCACACAAGACGGTCCTTTGGATTTTATTTCCTGCTAAAAATGAGGTTGTCCTTGGATTAAAAGATGCTGAAAAGCACTGCAGTGGGTGAACATCAAGGCTGGGATAAAAGAGGCTCTCTGCTCTCCTACCAGTGGGCACTGGTGTGATAAGAAGCTATTCAAACAATTGGACTGGTGTCATTTCTGAGCTCGTGTCACTATGCTGGGCATAATATGACATCAGTTGGAGAGTCAAGAATTTGCTTTCTTCTTATCATAGCTGTTTTAACTTGGCTTGTCACTTATATTACTTCGTGTGGCTCTTTTTACTGGTTGGAAAATCAGGAACATTTTGGTGATGGCCAAATCTTCCAGGTGTTTTGAGGATTGCCTAAAGGTGCAGACCATTGGAAAATGTTTGGGATACTGTTGGAAGGTCTCACCTGATGGTGCTCCCTGAATCCTTTAATATTCCGAACGCTGCCAGCCAAAAGCTGGTGACACTGGATTTGGTGGGCAAGGGCTCTGTACTGCTATGAAGAGTGAGACTCTTGGGAAAAGGAACTTGGAAATTCTTTTCTGCCAGCGAGCTTTGCCACAAGAAGCCTAATAACTTCATAAATTGTGAAGTCTACCTGAATTCATAATAGCAAAACAGTAAGGAACATTCCAAAGTATTTTAAGCATGAATCACACTTGAGCTGGACAAAATCAAATAGGACAAGTGTCTGTCCCTGCACTCAGCTATTCTTATTCATTCTGTGCTGATACTGAAGCCTCACAGATACATACATGAGTTTTCTCTGCTAGGAACTGTTAGCCAGAATAATGTCAAAAGAACGGGAAAATCCCCCTTCCTTTCACATCAGAGCTGTCTGATTCCTTAAGCTCTGTACATGAGTATACTAGCTGATAATATTAAAGGGTCTGTAATGTCAAAGCCACCACGAAGCAGTGCCAAGGTGGCCGGGGACACTATTTGCATTCTCAAGCTGTGTGGTCTGTACCATGCAGGCTTAGGAATGTTCTTAATGGAGTATATGCTAGCCTTAAGCATGTTTTATTTATTCTGACCATTTAAATCACTATCTCTTTTTTGAACACAGCCATTTTTAATAGATCGTGGAGATCATTATTTGTATAGCAAACTGCTCTCTTTTTCATTTTTAACTGTTTTTCTTATATACATATGAAGTACTTTGGATCCAGCAGAGTTCATAGAGTACAAAGACTTGTGCTGGAAAAAATATTTGCATTTCACCAGTATTCAAGAGAAAGGTCAATAAAATAAAGCAAGAAAAGAAATCATAGGGTGAAATCCTGGCCCCACCATAGTAAATGGGAGTCTTGCCATTGAATTTAATGGGGGCCAGAATTTCATCCACTTTGGCCTAAGATATGGAGAATGACTCCTTGTTATCCACATATTTCAGACCTTAGGAGGCAAATGAAATAGAAAAAAATCAGTAATCCATCAGAAATGCAGATTTCACCTTGTCCTCTGTGTTTCTGAATCCATAAAACATAAGTCTAAACGTTGACCTCTACATTTGACTTGGATTATTGTTATTCCTTTGCATTTCAGGAAGGCCGAATATTACTGACGTTGCCTGGATGGGTCTATAGGTGGACCAACCTGAAAGGCAGAAATGCATAGCATTTTTATAAGATGAAAGCACCCCTCTTATAGAACCTGGACCGGACAGGCTGTCTGCTCCACACAGTAACAAAGACTAAAACCATATTGGCACCGTGCCTGATACAACACTAAATGCTTCCCTGTGGCTTTCTACTCCCAGGGAGAAAGAGCAAAGAAACCAGCAGGGAGACCAGTGGAAGTCATGGCTTGACAACATCAAAGAACAGCTTGGATCCAATCCTTATAGAGAGAAAAAGGCTGCCAGGATCCCATGAGTTGGCTGACTAATAAGTGAAGTGCTGCCAATGCTCCGATTCGGGATGACTTGGGATGACCCAGTGAGTAATGAGCATTGCTGGTGGGATAAGCTGAAAAAAAAATGCAGGGAGATAAAGAAAAATAACGGAGCAAATGCAGGAATCGGGAATCCATAGGAGCACAGAGGGAGTTGCCGCATGAATCAAAACTGTCTGTGTTAGTAGTAAGGTCAACAGTCACATCTGAGAAGGCATTTGCGGTGTTCATTACTGCTTCCATCCTCCGACAGGGACATACTGGTGAGTGGGGCCATTTGTCTTGTCCACACTACTTGGAATAATAGACAAGGCAGGCGAAGGAAGAAAATACATCATCTAAAAATCAGGATGATCAAATGTGCCTCTGAACTGGCACTTCAAATACTGCGTTATGAAGGATTTTGTACTCCTTTATGAAGAGGGGCTCCCAGTTAGACCTGAATGGTTTGATTTCTTTGTGTGAGAGGAGGCAGAAGGCCATGTGGAGATCCAAGTCATACCAGTGTAGACAAGGGTCAGGCAAAAAGGAGCTTAGTTTGTTGAGTGAAGAACTCCATACGGAGTAGAGAATGTTTCCTAGTTCTCCTAAGGTTGAAAAGTGCATAAAACCAGCATAAAATCAAATGCATTAAAAGCATCATCATCTGCAAGATTTCATGAAAGGAGGTATTTGGGTGGACATGACAAGCTGGATGACTCTGCACCTTAGGTTGTCAAAAATGATCTGATGTCAGAACAGCACCATGTTAAAATGCTCCTCTCACCTTCCTTTACCTTGGTCACCCTTAGTCCTGTCTGTTCCCCAGCTCTGGACTTCCAGCATTGCAAGAGCCTGTTTTTCCCCAAGAGGATATCAACACCATACTGATGTCAATATCTAAGAAAGAGAAATGGTGTGACTAGAGAGGTCACAGACACACACATCTGTGGTACATGGGTCTGGTCTTCAACAGGACCCAGGATAGCCAACATGATAGGGAAGGAGACCTGTGCTCTGCTCCTCTGTTCTTGTATTTTTGGCAAATCCCTTCCCTATATTTGCAAATCTCCAGCTTTTGCCTTGACTATTTAAGTTGTCAGCTCTTTGGAGCATGGGCTGCCTAGGTCTGCACAGCACCTATTGCACCAACACCGTGGTCTCTTTGGGGGTCTCTGAACACTGTGCTGACATAAATCATAAGAGGGCATTTATCAAAGCAGAGAAACGAAACTCTGTGCTTTGATTCAGACCATGTAAAATGAGTCTTGGAAAACATTCCTCTAAAGGAGTAGAGGATTAATTAATATTTGCCCAGCCTGTTAAAATCACAAGCAATGTTGGAAGCTCTCGACATCCCCTGACTTACCAACTTACCACCGTGAAGAGCTTTTACCAAGATGGGCACAGAAAACACTGCATTTTACAGGGCATTGTGGCAGCAGTGATATCTCCTTGCTTTCACTGGATTTTCTTTTCTGCACACAGAAAAGAACCCAAGGAAAATCATGCACAAAATTCGCTTTTATTTGCAGACTTCAGGAAGGAAAAATTCAGCATCCTGGGCGTTTTGGCTGCTTATTGCCACACGTCAGTGCCCTGCTGCATAGTTGATTAATGACTTCCTTCACAGCCCAAAATCGATGGGTCTCCCCCCGAATCCGGGTGCTGCCCGGAGCAGGGCATGGGGTCCGGCCACAGCCCCCCGGCTCCTCGCCCGGGTTGGGATGAGCTGCCCCACGGCCCCGGGCGTTATCGGAGGCATCAGGAAACCTCGCAGCTGCCGAGAGCTGAATTCCAAAACGCTGCTTGGTCAAAGTTCATCAGTCTTCCTCACTGGAAGGCTCCGAGTTGGAGTTTATCGTCTCAGCTGGCTCAAGTTGCAGAGCACAAGGAGGGAAAAAAAACGTTTTCCAGGTTTTAAGCCAGGATAATTTGTTTGCTTTATTTTTTTTTTATTGCAAAAATGGTTTAAATCCATCAAGTCACTCTTCAGAGTTACAGAGCTGCAATAAACCCTAATCTGTTTGGACTCGGTTTCCGATTAATTTTTTTGCCAAGCACCCTAATAAAAATGGATTAATTTAAAGCTAAGCAGAGAAAATATATATAGCATTTTACAGCAGCCATTTCTTCAGCTGGACTAAACATTTCTGTATGAATGTTTGAATCATTATAATACCAATAAAAAGAACAGGTAATTATTTTGCCTGTAAAAAGTCATTAGATAGGAATGGAAATTTATAAAACCCCACAATTAAATGCTACATGAGTGCATGCACACACACATGCACATATGTATCGGAAAAGTATTAATAGGGAAGGTAATTAAGGGATATGGACAGGAAAAGAGACTGCTCTAAGGACTAAACGAATTGTCTTTCATTATTATGGAATTCTAGTGGTCTTGAGGAACCTCATATATTCCTTAAAAATGGATTTCATTATTGTGCAGAAGAAGAATGCACAGCTACACATCATTTATCTCATATTTGGAGGGTTTCAGTGGAGCTCTGACCTGGAGTTCTGCACGGGTGGTGAGTTTTCTCCCCAAAACTCCAGAAAAAAGAAAGAAAGAAAGAAAGAAAGAACGAAAGA
>JAVCKT010017949.1:0-25775 GCA_032273925.1 Rhynchotus rufescens
TTGGACTAGATGATCTCTAGAGGTCCTTTCCAACCTTGAATATTCTGTGATTCTGTGATTCTATGATGTACAGGCTGGATTTTAGAAAGGACAAAATTTTTAAAAAAGAGCTCAGTGTCTCAAATGTGCCTTATTTTTGTTTTTAACAAGCTTCTAGAAATCTATCTCATTTTTAAATGGCTGTATACGACAGGATAGCTTTTGTAAGATAGACCTAATCATGATTCTGTAGAGCTTTCCTCTGTGAGCTTTGCCACTACCTTGGCCACTGGTGTTACCTATGCAAGCTTTGAAGCATGCAAATAACTGTTGAAAAGAGTGGCCAGGGAAACGAGTTACAAGAACATGAGAGGATCTCCTCCAGTCGTTTCCTTTCACAGACATACAAGCAACATGTTGCAAAATGCATCATTTCCATGCTGCCTTTGGAGTGCACCTTCTTCACAGGAATACTTTTGACATTTGTTCCGTGGAAAGTATGTATTATGTTAACAACATTTGTGATGCCATGTTATGACCAGACTCTGGAGCAGAATCACACCTAACTGTGCTGGTTATACCCAACTTGAGGATAGAACACCTGCTGAAATGCACCTTGCCTACATGCCTGATCTTCCCTCCATGTGAAAACAGGGTTAGTCATCCTTATTTTGTCTTGACATGCAGTGAGAACACATCCAGATGCTCACCAAGAGACCAGAACTGTGAGACATGCTGGGAAATGCCTACCCTGTGGATAGAGCCATGAGAATCAGCTTCCCTGTTGGCCATTGCCCCCTGACCTTTCTACCATTTGTCTAAAATATTCTGCAGGCATTACTTAGTGGGGAGCCAAGAAAGAGATGACTGTGTCTATTCACTGGAACCAGGTGCTTTGAAAACTCCAGTGTAAAACTGGCTCAAAACTTAGGAGTCAAACACTGATTGTGTGCAGTATAGGGTGAAAGGTTATAATCCTTAGTTCCTGGGCTGAGAGGTGGATGAAGGAGATTTGAGTTTGCACTGTCTATCCTTTGCATATGCAGAATGTTATCTCTGACCCTAATCTCCCTTAAAAGGTGGAATTCTCCACTCTATTGCCTGGGACATACAGGCTTCTCCTTCTTCAAAAGATCCCTGTAAGAATAGGCTTGTTATGTTCACTCTAGCATTTCAAAAGGTTTCTGCTAGTATGGAAAATGCGGGGATGTATCTGGCACATATCAGGCACATATCTGACCTCTCACATATGTGTGGATCAAGAGTTTGCATTTATGCAATAGGTCTGATGTGATATTGTCAATGCTCTGTACAGCTCCACTGTTCATGCCTGGTAAGTCCCATGTTTCCTGAATGCTTCATACTTCCTAACATGCCTAACTGACATGTGTATGTGCACAAAAGGATGCCTGGCGATTTCTTTTGATCTAATTAGGTCGTTGAATATGCAGGAAAAATGCAAAACCTCAATGGTGCCCAAACATAATCTCTGAATCGCTGAAGAAAAAAGATAACACAGGTGCAATGTAAGTCTGCTCAAAAAACCCGCATTATACTTGAGTGCTATTATTAATGAGTCAAAGTCAAAGCAAAGAATATGGACTATATGTATTCCATAAGCATAAAGATTTCTTGATTAATCTGAGAGCTATGTGCATGGTCTTCTTTACAGATGTTGAAAATTTCAGGAAAATACATTGTCTGAACAAATTAATACAATGCTTTCCCTCTAGATCTGTTAGCCAGCCTGCTGTGTATTTCTTAGTTGGCCCTGGAAACTAATCTATGGGGCTAGTTCATTGTGCCATTCATTTTGTGTGGCTCAAAATGAGGAACTGCCTGCAAACGAAAGGGGAAGCCATAACATTTTTTTTCAGTGTGGAGTATTTCAGATATTTTTTGAGAGATACTACACCCCGTAGACTTTTTAATGTACTTCTAAAATCTGATCAGATAGAATCCTACTGGCTCCACAGAATCTTTGCATGCAGGCAGCACTTGGGTGGATTTCACATTACCTGCTAGTTTGGAAAGAACTTTGCATTTAGTAGAAATCCAGTTTTAATATTTTTGTCCACAACTTCTGCTTTTTCCAACACCAAGCTGAATGCCATTCACAATAAATAGTGCAGATCTTCATCACAATGTTCTTCCATGATTTTATTCTGTACTTGTTACCTATACTAAAATTTATCATTTTGAGGACTTTTGTGAGAGGAGCAATGCCAATGTACCACTTTGAGCTACATATCTGTTTGAGATATATGTCTTTATGGATTGTTTTCTATCTATCTGAAGGTAATGATAAGTGTATTGATTTCACTCAAATCCTTTTTCTGTCTATTTCTTCCTGATAACTATAATAAATGAACATATTTTAATTTTTTTTAAACGAGCACTGAGGTCGTGTGATTAGAGGAGGATGGCAATGTGCCATATATTAATAGCACTGCTCAAAGAGATCAAGTATCATTTAAGGAGTCATTTGGTTTAGAGTCTGTCTAAATGTAGAAAAAAAATCATATATTTACATATACATATCCACATATGTATGTATACATGCATACATATATATATTTAGAAAGACTTGTTTTAATTAAAAGAGGGAAATGTAGCATAGCTGGAACAGATTAAAACAGAAGAGTTGTACTGGACCAGAAAACATACTGTGTTGATAAGGATTTTTTTTTTGTTTTAAATTCAATCCTACCATAAAGTCATTTATTACCCATTGTTTGTTTTTCTAGAAAGGCCAGTGCAGCACCATTTGCTGGCTGATTGACAATGTAACTCTCTTTTTTACAACTTGGAATTTAAAACAGGAAGGCTGCCATTCACATCAGTTAAGAAGTCTGTGCTGTGGATTACCTGGAAAGGTTCATCTTTGGCATAAGGAAATAGGAGATTCAAACTGCTTGAAACCAAGTGCAATCTATACAGCTCAGCATAGTCCATGCACATGCAGCTATCTGTAAGATTTAAATTGGAAAGATTAATAAAAAAATACATTTCTCTTCAAATCTCCACTTCCACCAACTCATTAGTCTCCCCCCTCAAAGAGCAACAGGAATGATCATTTTACATTCCTCAGCAGAAACAGCAACAATACAAAATCCATGAGCCTGGCTTGCCAGTTGAGTTTCATACATGGAAATCTGCAGCTAATCAGCCCTGGTCCAACCAGTAAAGGTCACAGCGATCCTGCTGAATTATTACCGAGGTGTTACAGGACATGGGTATTATTCATTCTCACTGAGAACAGGCAGGAAGAAAATAAAACAAAAGCAAATGGACTAACTCTACAAGATTTGCTGTAGTCTTACAGTAAGAAAGATTATTTCTGGATCTTCTTCTGTCACAGACCATATACTTTCCCATTCCTATATACCATCACACTTCACCTCAAAATCCTGCCATTTAGCATAAATATCTGGCTATGCTTTAGCCACTAACAAGAAAGTATGTAAGATGCACTGTCTGATGACTCAGGCCCGGCCTATGCCAGAAACTTTATTCACAGCAGTGCTGTGGGTTTTTGCCTTTTTTGTTTGGCTCTTTGCAGCACTCATGTACTGACAAAAGCAAAAGTCTAGCTGCAGTTACTGGGTTACAAACGCTTCCTTGCTGCTATTGCCAATGTCTGTTGGGGGAACCAAAAGCGACTATGCTGGCAAAGCAAATTTTGTCAGTTTGCATTGCATATGTGTCAAGAGAGATGTCTGTGCGGAATGGCATCAACAAAATCTTCTGAAGGAAAGGCTCATTTCTGGATACCTAGGGCAATCTTTGTGTTCTTTTTCTCCAGCTGCACCAGGTCAGAGAGTGGAGGCTATTGGCAGCATGCTAGGCATGGCTACCAGGAGAGTAAGAGAGAATAAGGAACTATTTAGCCTCAAGGCCTTTAGCCTTAAAGAACAAGGCTAAAGGACTACTTCTAACAACACAGGGAGTATTGACACTTAAGTGACTGTTTCTAGTCATGTCTTTCCACAGCTCCAGTTGGCCATAATCTCGCAGAGAAGGAACAATATAAATGCATGTTTTGACGTTACATGGTACCTTTTCAAAATATGTCTTCCCCCTTTCAAAATGAGTGAATGCGCGGATACTGGGCTTCAGTGCACATCTATGAATATACTGTATGCATCAAAATGTAGTTATGTGCCCGTGAAATAGTCTAATATCTAATTACGTTATGTGCCCAGTTCTAAGCTATCTCTTGGAAGGTGAGGAACCCCAATAAAATTTCACAAGTGAGAGGAACAATGGAAAGGAACTAAGAGAAGACTAATCTGACCAGAAAGACTTAAACATCATTTCCTACTTTAAATGGGAAACTAAATTCGAACAAGGAATACAAAATTATTATTTTTAAAAAAATTTTATTTAGGATTGCCACAGGATGACTAATTATAAATGGATTTAGGATTTATAGGAAACTATAAACAAAATAGAAGGCACATACCAAAGATGAACAGAGAAATTTTCTCAAAAATATGGGAGCTCATATTTAATACCAATTCTGCATAAATCATAAAATTAAAAAAAAAATCAATTGAAATTGTCCTAAATAATAATAGTTGCAGTACATTCTTTCCACCAAGTACATAATAAAAGCATAGAAAAAGATGTTTACAGTATCTCTAGATTTTCTGTTGAAACTCAGAATTACAACCTCATTGTCATCAGCATATGAACCTAATGAACAATCTGTAGCAATGCAGGAAAATGTGAGAGTTGGTTACAGATAGTTGTGATTCCTGTCTGGTCTGTGCAGTTTCTGAATAAAAAAATGTCTAACCAAAGAAACGACCCAAAAAGGGCAGTGTTTTAGGAAGAATAAGATTCCTATGCCTATAGAGTTCTGACTCTTATTTGTCTTTTAGCATTAAAAACCTAAAGAAATAGTAGATGCGATGTTGTCCGTGTACTGCAGTAAAGGTTTATCACAAACTGACATTTCAGTTAACAAGTGTATATACACAAACATACACACTATTTATATATTTGTATTTATATATGTATAAATACATATATATATGTACTTGCTTCTGACAATGGCAAATGCAAAGATCACTGGAAGAAAAGGACTAGACAATAGGACAGTCCCAGACTAATTTGTGCAGGGAAGAATTTTCACCTCCAATATGCCAAACAAGCACAAATACTGCAAGATCATATTACTGTGATTTTCAAAATAACTCAGTTCCCTGCAGTGCCTTCTGGGATCTGAGCAGAGATAGTAGAAAGAATCACAGAACCACAGAATGACCAAGGTTGGAAGAGACCTTTGGAGATCACCTATTCCACTTCCACTCCTACCCCGTACAAGCAAGAAAGAACAAAGAAAAACCATTTTTTTTTTTTCAAAATGGGAAAGCAATCCTTTAGCTGATTGAAAATATTAATATTCTTGTTTTAAAAAACTGACAAACAATAGAAATGTCTTTCTACTTAAATATTTTAGATTTAAAAAATTGCCTGAAATGGTAGCTTTTCTTCCTTTTTTTTACAAATTTAAATTCTCTGCACCTAATTTTCATGTTTTAAGTATACATATAGCCTGGCATGACTTTGGATGCTTCTATTATTCATACTTTATATTTGTGTAGCTTAAAAACATTGTCTATTTTCTTAGTTTTATTTTGCAGTAATAAGAATGGTAATCAGACATACCTGATTTATCAACTGCAGTTTTAGTCGGAGCCAAGATCCCCTCTCCAAGCTAAACAATGCCGAACTTCTGAGTTTCTCCTGTTACAGAAGTCTGACCTGGAAGGTAATTTGTAACTGATATTTACTGCTTGTAAATACCTATTAAATACCATCCCCTCCTATGAAGGCTGATGTTTTAACAGTCCTCAAGATCTCTCTTTTTCTTCTCTTTGTCCCTGGAGCCCTTGCTGTCTTGCCAACATGGAATCCTGGAGCCTCTTAGGATAGAGAGAATACCTGGGCTTGCATGAATCTTTGGTCATAGCTCTCTGCTGTGATTGTTAAGCCAGAACCTACAGTGCTGATTTTGTAACCTATGAGGACAGCTGGTTGGGAAATAAAAATATCAGTGAAAGAATTTATTTTTCTACTAGTAATGGGGAAAAGGAGAACAGAGAAAAAGAGTGGGGCAATTTGTTGAAACTGCCTAGGAGATTAAAGATGCTTGCCAAAAATCTGATTTTATTTATTTATTTATTTTTGTCAGTGAGTCAGGACATGTTAAAAATCCTGATTGTTTTTGAATGTAGACCTTGCCCAGTCAGAACTAGTTAGGAACTGGACTGAGATGCCAAGAAGTTTCACAAACACAACCAAAACGTCCATCACGAGTCAAAAGATTCTCTTTCTTTAATTTCCCCAGAACATAACAACCTGGCCTGTTTTCACGTATTATGGATGAATAGTGAATGTTTGGAGTACTCGCAGTATTATAAATCTTGGTGTACTGTCTTCCAAAACATATTTTAATAATATTTTAAAATATAAAAAGATAAAATTTAATACTAAATATGATGCAGCTTTAACAGTAGTGGAGACAGCTTTTATTAGTCTTCTATGCATCGTATTATTACTTTAAATTGTTGATTGTTCATTCCATTTTTGCTGTAGTTACTTAATAACTGTCAATTTTCATCCTTCTAACTCTTTATTCATTGTCAAGTGTAGATGATTTGCCAGGCCACATAAGAGGTAGGTTACATTCAAAGGAACTGACTTTGGTTTAAGTACTTGGGCAAAATCTGAGATAATTGCAGTGCAACTTCGACTGCTTCTTATTAGCAGCCTCACAGATGTCTGTGACTTCATGTTTTGATATTCATCACTTGTACTGGGAACCCCTGGGACCTAATGAGGCTTAAATACTTCCCTGTGAGAGAGTCATTAGATCGAAGCTCCTGCACTCTTCGGTGATGCCTTTGAAGAAGGTATGAAAAGGTATGAGTGTCAGCAGCAGTTTCCGATCTTTTGGCCCAACACCTGATTTGTGTTTGTTGACTGAACCCACATACAGGCCCCGGCTAGAGGAAGTGGCAATGTCCACACCTATGAAGTATAGAGACCCCATGATCTACTGACTTTGATCTATTGTAAGCCTCAGCTGGGAAGGAGATGATTTCCATGTAAACCTGAGAAAACACTAACAGAACAGACTAAAACATGGGTTTTAAGGAGAATTTAGAAGCTTAGCAAGGTAAAGGATGACTTTCTGTAGTCTGCTTTGGCAAGGTAAAAAGCTGTATAGTGTAATATAAAGCCAAACTTCCAGATACATATTCTGATATGGGCTTGAGGTGTAGAGATCTTTATCTTTTCTACGCTGAGCAAATACTCAAACAAACAGCTTTGTCGTGCTAGAAAATACTCTTGTCCATGTGTTTAAGCCCATTTTTTTTTAATAGAAGGATGGTTCCACTAGGAAAAAGATTAAAATTCTCTTTGTGGGTTGTTCTAAATCAGAATTAGTTTCCAATGAGAAGATTTGCATATTTGAAAAGCTAGGTTGGTCAGCTGCAGGTCTTATCTATGTGTAGATAACATACGAATGTCTGCATGCATTGCTGCTGTTCTAAGCTTGCAGTATGAAGGCTACTAAAAATATGGCTGAGGTCATGTGGATTTCTGCTTGCATTCCTGTGATTGTTAGTTTCCTGTGGCTTCTTCCAACCAAATGGTGCAAAAATGAGTTTACAAAATTACAGACATCAAAAAGCATTTCTTCCCTGTTTGTGAGAAATGTCATTCAAATTACAGCCACCATCCACCTACCAGCTACTTAACTTATGCACTTGGGAAACTTCTTGTAGTATACATAGAATAAAAATAAAGCAAAATGAAATAGCATATACTCAGTGCCTAGATAACAGGGAGAGAAAGGAGAAGTGTAACAGCATGCAGTTGGAGGGTAAATTTGCATTTTGCAATGGCTTTTGTCTCATGGAGATTTGGGGAAAATAAGAAAAGGAAGGCCATGAAGAAGCACTTCCTTATGTTTTTGTGTCAAAAGGCTGAATGAATCAGAGGAAGAAAAAACACAAACACTATTAATTTGAGTAATGTTACTGAAGTGTTGAAGAATCAGGTGGAAAGGAACAAGTTGGCCCAAATATCAAACCAGTAAAAAAATATAATAAAAACATGCTTTTTATTTATTTTTTATTTTTTATTTTTTTTTTATTTTCTACTCTCTACTATTATGCCTCAGATGAGACACCAATGTAACAATAAAATCTGTTTGTACCATGGCCCCAAAGATTTTGCTAAGCTGCATAGGATGTCTCAAAAAATAAGTACCTCTGCAAAAGAAAATAATTTCTTGTAGCTTGCCTGAGCCTACTCTTATTCTGCTGCATTCTGCAATGGGACAGGGTAAATTTCAACCTTACAGGAAGACTCACTCCTATGCTTTTCACCCTTGAAGATTCCTGGCAATTTTGTAGAAATCAACTGAATGTGTTGGGAAGGAGGGATAGATAAATCACACAAGCATCCTTTTTGTATGCACTAGATATGCTCTGCTATTGTACATGGTGTGGTTTCCATTGCCTTGTCACATTGCATCAGTAGCGATTGGTATTTCCCTTCTACTCAGCACTAGTGAAAGCAGCTCAGAAGTACTAACTCCTGGGCTCTCCAGTTCAAAGTATTCACCTGCTACAGCAAGTCCAGTGAATGACCACAAAGTTGATTAAGGACTTGGAGCCTTTGGAGCATTTCATGTATGAGAAGAGTCTGAAAGAGCTGTTAAGCCTGAGGGCATTTTATGAACTACCTATATATATGTAATGAGAGCATGTTAAGGGCCTGGAGTCAGACTCTTCTCAGTAACACCTAGTGAGAGGACCGGAGGCAATGGGCACAAATTGAAATACATGAAATTCTCCTAAAACAAAAGGAAATACTTTTTCACTCTGAAAGTGGTTAAACACTGGAGCAGGCTGTTCAGAGAGGTTGTGAAGGCTTTTTCCTTGGAGCTTGGACATGGTCTTGAGCAACCTGCTCTAGATGACACTGTTTTGGGTACAGGTGGCTGAACTTCATGCTCTCCAGAGGTGTCTTCCAACCTCGGCTATTCTTTGATTTCACTTGCTCTGATCTATTCTAATTTATTGAAGCTGTCATTTGATATTATAATGTATACAAGTTGAGTGGACTGGTCTTCTCACATTCTGCCTTTAATATTCCTGTCACACAGAATCAGAATTAAACTACCAGGTTTCCCCTCATCTTTATCCCCTTCCCTTCCCTTCCCTTCCCTTCCCTTCCCTTCCCTTCCCTTCCCTTCCCTTCCCTTCCCTTTCCTTCCATTGCTTTCCTCTCCCCTCCCTTCTCTTCCCTTCCCTGACCTTCCTCAAAATTACACTTTATTTTAGGGTGCTTTCTACTTCTTTGTTGTATGATTTTATGTAGTTTATTGTAATAGGGCCTGAACTTATTAATAGGATAACGGGAAATATATTATTACAGATAATAGTAATAATAATACAGGAGACAGATTTCATGGTACCTTACTCTGAGAGGTGCTCATTTTAACCCTTTGGAGAGTACAGAAGATGCTTCTCTAAACTTCATATTAGTTAGTAGGATAATTTCAGTACTTTAAGCATAAGTGTATAGTTTGTTCTGTCTTCCTTTCATGCACATACTATTTCATGCTGCAGTCTCTGAGATGGAAAGCAGGCCCAAATGCATGCAAAGCAAGAGAAAAGAGGAAACTAAGGTGACTCATTTATTCTGTTTAGTCCTGAGAAAGTCATACATTTAGCTTGTAGGTGTACATGTGCTGAGGTGGTTCCTCCCCTCTTCACAGCCTGAAAGGAGTAAATTGAAATTGCTAGAACATAATATGCCTTCCCTCATTAAGAATGGACATATAAACATATGAACATAACATAAACATATAAATATAAACCAGCATGTATATATTAAGAATACATGGAGCAATTGCCAGGAAATTGTCCCTTTCCTGGACCCATCAATTTTAGAGAGCTTATTAGTGAGTAAAGAATTTATGTCTGTGAATCTCACTGAATTGAGTTTACTATCGTGTCAGTGGCCTTAGAGGAGAGGCTAGCCTTCAGGTAGCTTAAATTTTCATTTAAGAGCATCAGTTTGGGCTCTGGTGCCAAAAATGAAGATGAGAAGTGAGAGACTTCAGAAAAGAACAGTGAAGACAGCAGGAGTGTGGGGAGAATATTTTCTTAAGGAAGATTAAAAACTTGGATGTTTGATCAGAGACATCTTGCAAGAAATGTAACAACGGTAAGAGTTTCAATGGGTAGATTTAGCAAGGAGACAGCCTATTAGTCATATTTAAAGAAAATCAGTGTAGTCATAGACCGGTAGCTCAGAGCAGAATTCACTTTACATTAAGAAATAACTCATGCAGCAAAAGAGGGCATTTCTAGAATAATAATGTAAAACCAATAACGCGTTTGAGAACCGTCCTGACAGAAAGCTGTCTCCTTGAAAACCCAGGGGAAATTCACCTCCCTGGGAAGTTTATGCTACAACTGGACAGAGAGCAATGAATCTGTGATAGAGCACTCTCTTTCAATTAAAGAGACAAGTTAGAAGAGTTTCTAGACCTTTCCCATCTTTGTGTTTTATGAGTACAGGTGTTACAGGCATGCAAAGTAGCATATCTTAATTGTCATCTCCAAATCAGACCAGTTCCACTTGTGTTTGATTTAGCATACTGTATTTTGATGAAGTTTTCATCTGATTTCCCTGAAGGACAACAGTAGCATTTTCACTCTTTCAATAAGTCAAGTTCTCATTTACTATGGGTGTAGAGAATTTAACGTGTGAATTAAAACAATGTGAAAAGCCTTATGATATCAGGTAAATAGGCACAGGAGTGCAAACTTTGTCACTACAAAGAACTGTTTATTGCCAGAGCTTTTCTCATATACAGGTAAACTTTATTCTGGGAAGAGAAAATTGCACAGATAACTGCTGGAGAGTAAGAACTTCAAAGTGAATAACAGGGAAGTGTAAATCAATAGAGTAACCACATGAAACTTTTCAAGGGTATTTGGTGCCTTTTTATATTCATTATAAATGTTACTTCACAATTTGCCACTAATTCTAGTTGCATTTTCTTCTTTTATTTATTTATTTATTTATTTTCTTTGCCTACCTTTCAGTTTATCTTTTTTGAATTCTCTAAACATTTCCTAAAAAAAAATAAAATAAAATAAAATAAAAAAAGCAGAATGGCTATTATAGTATTTATCAGAAGATGAAAAACTTTGTTTCAGCTGACCTTTTCACACTGCAATGCTTCCTGTGGGGAAAAGGTACTAAACTTTTGTTATGCACATACTGGCTGTGTTATTCTAATGCAGTTCGGCACCAGCATTCCTCTGCAGGCCTCAGCTGGAAGAGACAAAATGCTGGTATAGTCTGTTGCAATATTTTGTTGAAATGAAATCTTTGTTTCAAGAAATTTGTATCTCATGTGTACTCAACTTAAATCTGATAGTTAATTGTTAGGACATTAATTTTGCCATCTCTTGCTTCTTTTACAATATAGGACCATTTTGTAAACATAGTGCTCCTTAGAGTGTTCATCTGTTTTTCTAGCTTTGTAATCTGTAAAAAGTTGAAAATGGTGTTATTTTGTACTAGCTAGCAATTACGAGATACAATTTGTTGATGTTGCAATGCTTGAACATAGTTCAGATCTTGGAATCTTTACTCAAACCATTTGAAGAAAAATATCCTACTTTTTATTACCAATTATTATTTGCTCTGATATACTAGCTGATATGCACAGTCAGAATGCATTAAACTGACAATTTTTATAGGTATGATGCTTTAATAAAAAGATCTTTAATCTTTCTGAGTGACCATTTCAAGTATACTGTGTTATGACTTAAATACTACCCTAAAAGAGCATCGTGCAAATACTAAACTCCCCAAAGGCTCCCCTGACAATAATGAGCTTTGGATCAGGCCCAAAGTTCCTAATGTCAGCATCTCAGGAAACGTATTGCAATCAGGCTGCTCTAATAGCATCCTTTTAACTGTTACAGTGCAAGAAAGATGCTTCTTTTAAGCATATTCAGGATAAAATGTGTTTTGCTATGCTGTCATGCTGTTAGAAGACACACACAAAAAAGCACTCGTACTTTTTTAATGACTCTCTATAAGAATGCGCTATATGATTTTAAATATTTGACATTTTAATGGATATATTTCTTTTTAATACCCAGTACTTTTGAACTAGTAATTCACACCTGAAAATCACTTTTGGCTTCATTTCATAATGTAGAGACATTTCTCTGTGTCTCATACTCTTTATAAATCATGAACAGTCCTTTTATTCAATTAGAAGAAACAACAGAAAACTTACTTAAAAATGTTTATTGTAAAAAAGTGGCTAGAAAACAACATAAATTTCACTTCACGCTTTCTTCAAGTTATCTATAGACGCTGCTATAGGCAACAATTCACTTTCATTCATAAAGCATTCAATCATATAAAAATAAAAATATTTACATTATGTCCACATACTTTACAAAATCATCAATAAAAAAAGGCACTTGGAGGGGTAATGCTGAACATATTGCATTTCCTTTGTGCATTAAAAAAATAATTGTCAAACTCTCATGAACCCCCTCTCTTGCACTTATTCCCGTTTTTTTTAAAAAAATTAAAGTTTAGAGGATTTATTCCATTTTAAAAGATGGTCACGCATGCACCAGGAATGTCTGAAGCTACAGTCTTTTTTTCTTTCTTTCTTTTTGTGTTTGTGTTTTCTTTTTTTATATATAAAAAAGGCACATGCGGTTAATTTGTGGCTGTCAATTTTTCATACATTCTCTTACATATTTTCTTTTTCCTCTCTTAATTATGCAGTTTTAAAGCATTTCAGATCATTAATGAAGGCCTCGACTTTTAATAAAATAAAATAAAAAAAACAGCAATGAATAATATTAAACATTTACTAAGGTAAACTTGGAATACTTTTTAAGGCACCTGAGATAAATGGTGTCTAGCAAAATTCACTTGGGTAGTATTTTCATTAAAAGTTCGATTTAAAATACTGTTTCTTTGGTTGAAATGGCTTGGCAGGAATGTATTGTTAGCTTTGCAGCCTTTTCTTAGCAAGAAGAGGCTACATGCATTTGGCTTCATCTATAAAGACAGTTGATAATATGTTGTCCTTTACAGCTACTTGAAATGTCATGCACGGTGTCTTTACCCATATTTCAAAATCCACAATTAAGTGACTGAACAGAAATACTTAAGCTCATTTCTACTGACATTCTAAGTTCTTCCACTATTTTGTTTGTTTGTTTTTTTTGGTTGAAAAGTAGAAGAGAAAATGCCTCTGGATTTCCACTTATCATTTGGAACAAGAGTGGAGAAATGCATGAGTCCAGGTAAACACTGACTGCATGACTCAGTGTGCTACACAGCAGCCAGATTCCTCATGTTTGTGCAGAAGAGACATTCTGGAGAAAGTTTTGGAGCAATTTTTGCACTGGTATTTCTTCACATCCGAGTGGGTCTGCAGATGAGCCCTCAGATTGGATCTGTCTGCAAAAGCCCTGTTGCAGTGAGGACAGGAAAACGGCTTCTCCCCTAAAAAGGAAACAGCAAGGAAAAACACAATCCAGCATTAAAAAAGAAACACGCTTTTAGGACAAGTAAAATTCCCATTTATCTTAAGAAACAAGAAACAGGATTTGTTAAAAGGATGGAGGTATGCAATAAAAAAGTGAAGTCACATAGAACTGCTTTCAGCACTGCCCATCGTACTTGCAGAACTGGGTCTTTGCAGAACGTGCTGCTGAGTGCCGTCTCTGATGACCAACTGCTGACACCTTCTGCATCTACAGGTGCAGACAGTGCTTACAGGTTGGGTGACTCCCAACATTTTAAAATATTCATTTTTTATTTTTTTTGAAGAACTTGTTCTGCTATATGCTTAGCTCTATGTGAATTACTTGGGACAGAGTCTTTGACTGAAAGGCAGCAAATAGTTGTGTAGACACTACATTGTGAGCGTAACACCAATGTTACGCTCTAAATCATATTTTTGCCTCAGTAGAAAAAAAAATGCTTTGATGATTAGGTGTTTCTAATTCTTAAGGACCTCAGAAAGTGTAGGCAAAACCTGACAATTGGTTAAGGAGCCAGAGATCAGCTCCTCATGCACAGCCTGTTTTGCTACTTGATTTCAGAATCACTGGGAAGCTAGCACTTTTCAAAGCCTACAAGTTAACATACTTAAACATACGTAAAGCATAATCTTCAGCTAGTGGCAATGGACTAAACTAATCTTGGAATTACCATGGGAGATATGCTGATTTACACCAGAATCTGCCCCAAATTACAGGTCATTGCTACATCCTCTCCTCCACACTCAAAGGAAAAAAAAAATGGCCTTTTAATGAAACATTAGAATTGTATGTATGCTTTTCAAGGGTAGTCAGGAAACACTGAATTTTACCTGTGGGGGGAAAAAAAGAAAAAAAAACATAAAAAGCTGGTTTCGCAATAACATAGTGCATTTCTAAAGGCTGTTCTTACCAGTGTGAGTTCTGATGTGTCCTTGGAGCAGCCAGGGTCTAGAGAAAGCCTTGCCGCAGATCTTGCAGACACAAGGTAGTGTGTGGGTCCTGATGTGCATCTTAAGTGCTCCCAGGCTGACATACTCCTTGTCACAGTACTTGCAACTGAATGATTTCCTAGACTGGGCATCACAGTGCAGCTGCTTATGTTTGGCCAACCCAGAGAAAGTTGAATAGGTCTTGTTGCATAAACTGCACTGAAACTTCTCAGCCTCGATGGCATGGGGATCTGAAAGCTTGGACTGGATTCTCTCTTCTTCATCACTAATGGGGCTTTCTGAACCACTGTGATCTTTGGAGGAGGTGTCGGAAGGTGGAGGTGGGCTGACTCTTCCCAAAGATGAGGGGTATCCAGAGAGTGGAGAGAGGTCATTTGGTAATGGAGATGGTAGCAGCCCGGTTGTAGTCCACACAGTAATGGGGTTGTAAGCTACTGAACTCAGGATCTCTGGCTGTGGTATGATAGGGACTGGATAGCTTTCATACAGGTATGGAGATATAATCACTGGAGAAAGAAGAAAATCTTAAGGTAAGAGAAATGGAAAGTGTTTCAAAAGGCAATTAAAAACAGCATTATATGGGCTACAAAACGTTTAAGTCAAATACTGATTATGGTCATCCAGGCACAAGCAAGATTAAGGAAATAATGTTTGCTACATATATACTGACACGTAGAGACAGTGCCTTCAACAGAGAAACTGCATTTTGAACCTCTTTTCAAGGCAGCATGATGTTTCTAAATTCATGCAGCCTGGTACAGCAAAAACCCCAAACTTCCTGACGGATTTTGAAAAAAGTTTAAATTCCATTGCCAGCACATGAAGAGCAGAAAACCCCCCCAAATCCTAAAATAACTGAGTTCAAGTGGATGAGGAAACTTCATGATTCATTCTGCACTGCCTTGACATACTTCTTCAGACTGCCTCCTTGCAAGCAAACGGAAAAAAAAGAGTGAGCTAACCCATTCCCCAAAGCCTGGAAGCCAAAAAGCGATCCCAGTCCTGCCCTTAGCGCCACGCAAGGAAGCCTCGAGCCCCAGCGGGAACGCGAGGGCTCCCGGTCCCCTCCCGTTACCTGTGTGAGTGTCCAGCTCACTGTAGTTGGGCTTCTTGGAGGAATTGAAATGTTTCTTGACCAGGAAGGAGCGTGGCATTTTGAAGGCAGGCTTTCTCCTCCTCGCAGGAGCTCCGCGTGGCTCGGCGCAGTCGTGTGCGGCTCACGCTATCACTGCGAGAGCATCGGTGCCTGTCGCATGGCCTGCGCTGCGCTGCGCTGCGCTGCGCCGTGCGGGCACCCGCGCTGTGCAGCGGCAGTGCGGAGGCGCCCTGAAAAGTGCTGTAAATACCCACCCGTCAGGTGCAGGGGGGAAGGCTTTGCTGCTCCTCCAATCACTCGTGGATGTTCTCAAGCACTTTTCTAAGCGGGCTGGTTTCGCAGGGAGGGCTTTCTTGCCGCTCGCTCGCTTGCAGGACGGCGCCAATCCCTGGGAGCAGCGTTTGGTTCAGGTTTCAGCTCCTCCCGCTGGAGACAGCTGTGAACGGAGGAGCGGGCTGTTGTCAGAGCGCATTACCCGCCTGCAAAGTGGGTCTGTGTTGTGCCTTAGGATTTCACTCTAGAAAAAAATGCGTTGGTCAAACTGCTTAAAAAAGAAAAGGTCAGTTTACTGATTCAGCTCAATTGCCTGTTTTTGTTTTTTTTTTTTCCATTTGCTTCCTGACAGAGACCTCGAGAAGTCATATGCACTAAAACCTCCTTTTGAAAAAAAAAAAAAAAAAAAAAAGTCTGGTTTCCAGATGTTTGATTTAAGAATTACAATGGAACAAACTGTTCATTAAGGGCAGAAGGGGAAGAACATTACAAGATAGCAAGTTAGCCAGCAGGGCTAATGGGAGCCTTTGAATAGACAGCGCGCCTGTCAGATTTGGCAGCTGCATTTGAAAAAAAAAAAAAAAAAAGTTGCATTTAGAAAGAGCTGGAGAGCAGCCTAATGCCTCCCTAACCTGTGCACTTCAGGACAGAAGGGCCAGCAAAATACTGTGAAAGAGTTCAAGCAGCTGGTGAAAAGGCTGCATTTCTGAGCACAGTGATAGGTTTTGTATGCTCTGTGTGCATACTGCTTCAAAATGTTTATATGAAGAATACTTTCTTTTCTTTTTATTCTAAAAATGTGCAGAATGCAAAGCATTGACTTTTCCTTCCTTGGGACTAGCTATGTCACTCTTTTGCCTATGCTCTTAGAACAGCGCCAAGGAAATTTTCCTAATTATCCAGAGCAGTTAAAGGGTACATAGATAAGCAAAAAGCCTAAAATTATAGACAGGATAATGTAAATGTCTCTTAAACATACTTGTCTATTAGTATATTTAGGACCTTTCAGCTTCCTATGAAGGTATAATCTACAGCACGTATTTCGTTCAAGATGAAAGTCTCTTAAATACAACACAGAATTTTCTCCTTATCTAGACTGATTTAGAGGAGCCATTTAGTCACAGACATGTTGTTTTTCATTGCAAAACATTTGCGTTTTGAAAATGTGGACAGCTGAATGCTGGCAAATCCCTAACACGGATCTGACTGACTTTTGGTGTGTCCTTCCCCCTCTTCCACCCCCTCTCCCACTTATGTTTAAACTACACCTGCCTGGGCACATACTGGTATGCCGGGAGCAGCAAGGGCTCTGTCCTGAGGAGGCATGGAGGGTGTTTTAGAGAGACCACCCCAGCATTTTTTTTTTTTTTTTTTCAGCAGGCATTGGAACGGAGACATGAAAAAAATCCTCCGGGTTCTGTCAAGACACGTAAGAGTAAAGTGCTTTGTCAAGCTGCGTGACTTCTTAATCTCAGGGATGCCAAAACAAGTGCAGGGAAAGTTGGCCATTTTTGAGAAGCGATGAAAAAGGTTCAGCTATTTGGTGGCTGCCCCAGGTGCTTCGCAGAGAAAGGTGTCCCAGGGCTTTCCAGGCTGTGGGGAACACACCCAAGCTACAGCAGGAAAGGGAAAGTGGCAACAAAAGTGGCCAAGTACCTGCTCGAGGCTTGGGTGGTGTCAGGTCTCCTCCAAAGGGAGCTAACAGAGCAACAACCATTACATTCAGTAACTCTGCAGAAAAGAAGAAATCCTCAGGACTTTTTTTTTTTTTTTTTTTACCCACATGGGGCATTTGCAGTGCTGGCTCCACTTTGCTCTTCCATCTGCTCCCGACCCCCAGCGACTCTGGGAAAGCATTGCATTTCAGGATGTGAGGCATTAGCCTCTATCTAAATAGTCTGTTACAAGAGCTGTGATTCAGCCCCTGAGCTGATTGGAGTTTGTGTGTTGAAACACGTGAAGCCACGCAGCTTTTCGCTGGCTGGAGATCTGCTCTTTGTACGTCTGCAAAAAGTGAAGGGTCTGATTCACCGGTGAGGTACTCCCTCTCGGGGCATTTGCACCAGCATAACACTGCCGTGATGCACTGCAAGCTAATTGCACTTATATAAATCACTGAATCCTAAGCAGCTAGCCCACTGGCTGAGCTGGCTGAAGGATGTTAGGAATTGAATAGAAGGCATGTTATTACACGGTCTTGAAAAGATATTAGCAGTGCATACTACCTGAGTGAGGTCTGCTGTCAAAAAAAGGGAGCGCCTGCATGAGGAGTGGGTGAGTCAGAGCAAACAGGTGTTCGCCGTGTTTACGGCAAATGTGGACAAGAGGGCACTCGGAGCCACGCCACGTCCATGTGCCGGGGGAAAACGCGGGGCCGAGCCCTGGAGACGGGAGGTTCCTGATGAAGATCCTTGCAACAACTGTAAAATCCAGTCTAGAAGTTCGCTTTCATGTTTAACACTTAATTAGTAGTTCTGTTTTTCCCTTTTTGCCCTTTATTTTTCCTTTGGAACATATATAAAGATGTCTTGTCCATGTCCTTGTTCTCACTGATCTGTGAAACAGGTAGGAAATCACGTGAGTGTTTCCATTCCTGGAAATATTTAGGCCCTGAGTTCCGACCATAGGACATGAATGGTGCTTCTTTAACATCAGGTTGCCTATTTGTGTTTAAGGGACAACCTATGAGCCTCATGTTAGCCTCCTAGTTTCCACCAGGTCCCTTTCCTTCCAGGCTTGCTGAGAATGGTAGCAACTCTTGTTCCTCAGCTTTCTGCAAATGGAGATGTGCCAGGAGCTTGCTTGTGGCACTAAGGAGAGAAGAAGGACCTGAGCTAAACCATCTTCAGCTCATTTCTTCTCATGTTTTATGCACTTACCAATTATCAACTATGAGCAAGATTTTCAATTTTGGGGATAAATTTTGGGGAAATACATATTGGAATATTAAAGAAGTTGGGCTGGATTTCTATTCCCAGTGCCAACACCTTTCTCAGAGAGCAGACCAGCACTGCTGGGCACACCTCACCTGGCCCCAACATCTCAGCTCATTGCAGCTAGCAGAGCAAGGCTTGAGGAGATCCCAGGAGGCCCTGAACCCCGTGGAGCACATCGAAATTAGTGCTGTAGGTTTACAGATGCTGGTGCTGACTTCATCCCAAAAGGGATAAAAGCAGGAGTAACTTACTGGCAAATTACCTTTTGACTACAGTATAGCTATTTCAGTTTACAAGCCTTCCACAATTCAAATGGGAAATATGAAAAGGTTAATAGGAAAGAATATATATGGCACTTTGTAGCTGATAAGTCTTCATTTGCCTAAGAATTTTTGATCAATTTTCACTAGCCAGCTGAATATACAGCATACAATTAAGCTTCAAGCTTAATCTGTGCTTTCATATTTCTCCCTTAGCACCAGCTAGTGTGTCCTGGAAAAGTGCTGTAGCTCTTGAAATGGGAAAGGATTAGAACAGCTAGGAAGTGAGGAGTACCTCAACAGTAATCAAGTTGGATGACTGAGAGAAGAAAGACCAAAATTAACAGAATAGATGGAAATTATTAGGGAAGATATGACTTTCCATTGCCCCAACTCATATTCCTGAAGTTTTTAGAAGCACATGTTTAGGATACTTTTTCTTTTGTTATTTTATTTTACTCTTTCAAATTATGGCCTGATCTTTCAGCAGGAATAGCAGCAAATTTTAAAAAGTTTTTTTAATAAAAAATATTAAACCATGATAAACTCCAGTTTTGTAGGCTTAAGGTTCTATGAATCAGAAGAAATCTCTGTATTTTGTTTTTTTTTTTTTCCCAATTCAGTCAATTTTGAAGCTTCTATACCAAAAAAAAAAATATTGCTTTCATAAAACATAGTTTTCAGATATTCTAAGTCAGATTTATCGTCTGTAACAGGATATAAACTTCAAAGATTCAGAGACATATATATATATAGAAAAGAGGCATATGTTTAAGACATGTTATAGAATTAAGTCCATAAAAGTTCCTCTGCGCTTTGGGCAATTCAGGTTTGTAATTTCTGTCTAAGCCTATTACAGAGATAATGACTGAACCACAAAAGTCTGAATCAGTCTCAACTTTCAAATAATGCAAGAAGCTTTGGAGTAGGTGTCTCAGAGATCTAAGTGCATCTTTAATTTATACATATATAAACATTCACTATAAAGAAATATATCCATATTAATATAATGTAAAATGGTTCCTTTGGATCAAGTAGGTTGAATAAGACCAGGTTTTGCGTTCACACATTTGCATCTGTGTAACTTCCCTGGCTTAAGAAGGTGCAATTTAGAGATCATTTAGGCCATAATGAATGAACCTGGTCAAAGCGGAATTTTTCTACATTTTTTCTACATGAAGATATTTTAACAATGGGCCAAATTCCCCTGTCATTTCCACCTGCAGTATCTCCATAGGCTACAGCTGAGCTATTTCAGATTTGCTCAAGCAGAACTGAGATGTGAGTCTAGTCCAATAAATACAACTCGACTTATGTATGTGTACTACTGGCAACTATTTGTTAATCAGAAAGTGTGTTAATCCCAGCTAAGTTATTTATACTGTGAAAAGCAATGCTTTCTGCATCGTATTACATTTTACTGATCATCTCATATGCCACTTGAATTATTCATAAGAGGAACAAAAGACTTGAAAATGCTGATCTTGTGCTATGTGGTGTGGAGTTAGCAGTTGAATAAATGTTGTGTGGTTGGAAAGAGCCATCTACTGGGCATATCCAACAGGAATGAAGATTTCTGTCTCTGGAGCAACACTCGTGATGGTT
Source organism: Rhynchotus rufescens (assembly GCA_032273925.1). Lineage (NCBI taxonomy): Eukaryota > Metazoa > Chordata > Aves > Tinamiformes > Tinamidae > Rhynchotus > Rhynchotus rufescens. Next base: position 20,731 of record JAVCKT010017949.1, read on the forward strand.
CCCCCATCATGTGGTCAACAAGCGAAGTGCCTGCATATGACGTGTTTTAGTCTGATCTTCCTCTGGGGCAACAAGACAACGTGGCCTCCTTGGCCCAGTGCATAACCCTTCTGCAAATCATCACTTACTGGTGATGAAAATAACTGAGAACATTTGAAATCTATGAGATGTATCATCATCAGCCAGTGATCACTATAATTTTGATAGAGATGACATTTGGAAACAGGAGTAACGAAAAAAAAATCTCAAAATGCCTAAATAATGTCCTGAGTATTATATATCGGTGTTATCTACTTTATTTTTGAATTATTTTTAATCATTACTGTTTGTTGCATGCATCAAAGTGAGAGATGAAGTCATTTTTCAAGATTTCCTGTTATAGGGTATGTGTATGCTTGTATATATGACATAGATATATCCTGCATTTAGATGCATTGTAGATGCATCTTTAGATGCATCTAAAGACAATGCATTTGTCATGCATTGTACATATATTTTCATGGTGTAGCTGTACACAGTTTGGCATATACTTATGATAGACCCTGTTTCAATCATCACGTAACAAATGTTTGTGAGGAAAGAAGTGGCATTATCCTAGCTTTGCAAATTAGAGGCTGAAGAATGCAGAGAGATAAAAAGGAAAAATGTCAAAAGGTTAATTCTTAAGAGTATTCTTAACTAATCACTGGGATATTGTTCCCTCCAACAACCTTTCTCCCTTCAAAGGCTGCAGATATTGCTGAATCATTTTGTTTCTATCAATTGTTGTTATATTTCTTATTGAAAGAGTTTGCTGTTAACACACAGAATATAATTTATGCATGTTATTAAATGATCATTTATACTAAGAACATGAACTTTATCCACAGCCCATTGTGGCTCCATAGATTTTTAACTTTCACAGGTTTTCAAACATCTCTAAAACCAGTCTGATTAATTTTATTTGTTTATCTGTTATATGATTATTTGTTCCCCTTTTATTTTTCCCTCATATTTTTTTCTCCCCATATTTTTGATGTTCTAACAGAAATATTTGATACAATCATTGCAGTGCTCTTAGTGCTGCAGACCTGTGTTCATCACTGAATGTATTCTCCATCTCCTTCTGTATCTTCAAGCTCCCAGCTTGAAGGCCATTTTAAATTTTTTTTCTTATTTATTTTGACTGGGTGTTCTTGAGTTGGTGAGTATCTGCTGGGAATTGCAGATGTAGACCTCATCATCGTAAGGTCCTTGGACAAGTCAATATCAACAATTTCTGACAACTGGACTAGGTTTAAATGTAAGTAAGTCTTTATAAGGCATACTTTATAAGTAAGTCCCCTCTTTTTGTCACTATACATGCCTACAAACCAGACTATGTTGCATTTTATTTTCTGATTTCTTGCTTTAAACCTGCAGACAACATTGCTTGTTGCCTGATAGGCAAAAGTTCAGGATGTACAGCTGTAGAACACAGTGATAGACTGTGTCATTCAGTTTTTATACTACAGCCATCTCTGGAGCACCATTTTGCTGTCTGACAGACGTCAGGGACTGCATCGAGCCATGTGGACCCACCAAGCAGAGGTAAGCACCTTGGTGGTCTGCTGTGTGCTGTGTCTCCTCTTCTGCAAGACCATCTGTGCCATGTTCGAAAAGGTATGTGATATGTCTACCACAAAATATAACTTTCCTGTACAGTAGCTTTGGTTAGTGGGTCAGTGAGATAGTATTTCTATTTGAGTGTAAGTTCTTTGCTTGTGTGGCAACAAGAGGTGAGAGCCACTGAGTTTACTTTGTTGTTTTGTCTTTGTTTCATCCTGAACTATCATTCTGTAGCCCCAGCATATCAAAAATATAGTAGTCATGTAAGACTGATTCATCGCCTCTATTGCCTCTTCTCATTGCTTAAGTTAACAGTGTGTTGCTTGCACACGGGATCCCAGGCAGATGCTGTAGTTTCCTATTTGTGTAATTTCTTGGATTTCCCTCAAGGGGGGAACCAGTGTTTCTGTTTCTTGGGGTATGTTTGGAAGTTCCCAGGAGTCTGCAGATTTCTGGTACTGAGGACCTCTGTTCTCCTGAGCTTCAACATCTTTGCATTCAAATAGCATCCTGCTTCTGGCTCTGTTTAGCTTGATAAAGACACCCTGTTCCGTCTTTTCCTATCACCTTATACAATAAACAAGTTGCCAGTTGCAAGCTTGAAGTCTTAAAGTCCTGCTTCTTTCTTTTTCTGTTATCGCTGGAATAGCTTGGAGGACAGGCCGGTCTCTGGAGACATTTTTTTACAGTGGTACCTGGCAAAAGGCATAGCAAAGGTTGTCAGTGACCGGATGATTCAGCATGCCAGAACTGATTCTTGGCTTAGCAAACAGTGATCTTTCTAGTCCCAGACAAATCAAGTAGTATATCTTCAAGATTACTGAATAGTGACTGCTTTGCAGTGCTCTGTTCCCTGACCCCTGGGAGGTTTCCCAAGCATCCTAAACATTCCCAAAGGCTTTGCAGCACTGGAAAAGTGCTAAAGGCTGCAAAAATGAAAAGCCACAGCTGCTAGTTCTGGTTTCAGTGAGGCTGTCTGTTCTTTTTTTCACTCTAGTTCCTTCTTCAGTGACTCCATCAGGTCCAAGGGACCTCTTCTGCATTTCAGATTTCCTTCTAGCTGCAAGTGCCCTCAACTAATTACAGCAAGTCCTAGAGGAGTCTAACTCCCCTCCGCTAGACTGTTAGAGGAGGCTGGAGGAGGCCCATAGAGGTTACTCCCCTTTTCTTTCATTCTGAAGACATTCAGCATTGCATTTCAACCAAATGTGTGTCTTGATTTAATAACGTTGTCCAGCGATGCTTAGTTTCATAGTGCGTCTATGTCAACTATTGTCCCTTTCAAGTGCTAGTACCTTTCTTTTTTTTTTTTTTTTTTTTTTTATATTATAATTAATTATATGTTAACAGCCTGTGTTTTTGCCTGCTGGCCTAAAAATTGTTTTATTGTTGTTTTGCTGTATATTGCCAGCACTTGGCTGCATTTCCTTGCTCTGATGTTGCTGTGCCTCACTGTTGCTGGGAGTGAGCTGCAACTGTCTTTACACATTGGCTAGAACTTGATATATCAATGATCCATATATCTGATTGTAAATATAGTAGTCTGGCTGAGGGCTGCTATCTATGGGCAATATAATGAGAGAGTACAGATCTGTTAGTATTATTCTTCACCTGCCTTCTCCTTCACTGGAAGTCTCTACATCCCCTATCTATCTCCCTTTTACTTCCTGACTGAAACTTATTTCAGAAAAAAAGCGAAAATTTAATTGCACCTGTCATTATTGTAGATGCTCTGTATGTTGTTTTGAGATATATTCAAACCTCTGAAGAGTCACATCCCCGAAACACTAAAGAATTACTTTGCATTATTTTCACTCTAGATAGGGCAGCAGTCTAGACAATAGTATTTCAAGATGAAAGGTAGTTTTATAGTTAAGGCATTAACTTGATTTTGAGAAATGTGGCGAAGTCCTACCTCTGCAGCAGATTACTTTCTGCATGTCTTTTACCCGCTGTTTCTCATTAGTAAAATGAGACTTATAATATTTCCACCTTTTCCGAGGTGGTCTCAGACCACCCTAACGAGAAGATTAGTAATGTCATGAATTGGGGTTTGGAACAAAAATTTTAAAAGGGCATAATGTGATAACAGGGAAATGGAGGCAGGAGTAGCAAACAGAGCTGGAATATAGGTCCTGCAGTTTCTTCTAAGCTGCATCGTTTCCTATTGCAGAAGCGAAAGACTGTTCTGCATTACTGTGGACTGAGCCTTTCCCCTCAGTCCAGTCATTTGATGCCTGTACCTTTTGTGTACATGTCCTTATCATTTTGCAAGGTAATTCTCAGGGGTACTATTCTGAAAGATTTTGTGCTGGACAAAAAACTTGAAGCTGAAGCTTTCCTTTGTCTCATGGAGAAGCAGAGATATGAATGAATTGCTCCCATCATTTGTTATTGAATAATTCATAAGCTGAAATAGCTTTAAAATGCTTGCTGAAATTGTAAAGATCAACAAAGAAAATGTGCATTGAAAAAATCCAGTTTAGAGCATTTATAATAAGAGAGTATAGAAAAAAAGAGGTCTCTGAGGCCTTTAAGAGGATTGTTTTTCACTTCTCTTTCCCCTTTATTGCCTTTTTGTTTCCTCATTAATTACTTTTAATAAATGAGTCAATATTGTGTGTGAGTCAATATTGGTTATTCTTATTGCTTGAAATTACCTACTTCAGGCAATTCCCTCTTTTGAAATTGCCTAAATTCTGGTTTATTTATCCTCATGCAGAGTAGATGGCTTTGACGTGAGGTTCAAGCTTTTTCAGTGCCATCAGTAGGCTTCAAAGACTGCTCCTGTGGAAGGTAAGAGGCAGATTTCCAATAAGTTTAACTTGGTCTGTGCCCCCTTGAGCAGGGCTTGTGCCAAAGTGCTTATATTCCATGTGGTGCTTTTTCTCACTTGACCACTTTTTTCCTCATGAAATGAGCAGAGATTTCCAAAAATAACTGTGAGGTCTAAGGCACTTATACATAAGGCAAAATACATAAGCTAATGGGAAAATGGCTTTAAAATCTGCTGAAAGTCAGAATGAATGGTATAGCATATGAAAACAAAACTGCTGCTCTATGCAACCACATACTACCACATGTTTTGATGTACAGATCAGATATTACTATGTGGCTTATTTTTTATGGACTGCTTAGTGGTTCATACACTCTTTTTCTTAAAGTTTCTTTATAAAATGTATAATTATATGATATTTTCACATCACAGAAGCAGAAAAAAAAAAGAGACAAGTATATCTGAGAGAAAATGAGCAAAACAAATAAAAAGCAAAAATCATAAAATCATTGAATCATAGAATGCCCAAGATTGAAAGGGACCTCAGAGGTCATCAAGTCCAACCCCTCTGCACACGCAGGGTCACCTAGAGCACGTGGCACAGAGCTGCATCCAAGCGAGTTTTAAAGATCTCCAAAGAAGGAGACTCCACAACCTCTCTGGGCAGCCTGTTCCAGGGCTC
>JAVCKT010017950.1:0-30288 GCA_032273925.1 Rhynchotus rufescens
GCTCTGCTAGACAACAGGCTCTAATTTAAGAAAGCCCAACAGCCCTTCCTTGCATGTGAGATTGATTGATTTGAGCACAGATCTACACCTTGCTGAAGCATCTCCGTGATTAGGGATGCTCTGGAAGCAACATCTTAGCAACTAAGGGATTAAGGAGACACCACTGCCCTCAAGAGAAAGGCAAGGAGTGGGAATAGGTGAGGCTGCAGAAACTGCTAAGATTTCAAAGGGCTGCTGATCAGGAGCTACACCAAAAACCTAACAGCTGTTTTTCTCCAACTCTCAGGACTTTGGCTACAAACACATTACCCTCAGACAGACACTACTCTCATTTTTGCAGGCAACCCATTTATTCCAAATCAATCACACAGAGGACTTGGCCCAATATTACGAAAAACAGCCATGCGACTTCTACTTAAATAAACCGAATGTAAACTGCAGAATCTATTTAGCTGTACTGAAAGCAAAAAGAACAACAACAATAAAAAAACAGTGGTCTAAAGATTTCTGCCTGTTCTTGTACCATACATAATGCAAAGCTGTAATTCTATACTGATAGCTATACTTAAGAGAGTAGTGGCCATTTTTAACTGCCAATTTTATGAGTAAATGACTTTAACAATTAAATAAATAGTTAAAAATGGCCACTATTTTAGAAAACCAATCACATGCAGATGCATTTTTACAGGCCATCATTCAAGGGATCTGTTTTATACTCTTCCTCTCTACCTAATAACCTCCATGTCCTGGTATAATTAATTACCAGTGTCTCCAGAGAACTTGTTAGTATGCTTGCTAATCAGCTCTGCTACCAAGTTCTTTAATTTATTGAAGAATCTATTTAACGAGATATCAAGGCCTTCCTGCATTCTATACCATAACTTAATATATTAAATAAGCATTAAACATAAGGTTTCTTTGTCTAGCTGAAAAATAAAACAATCACTTACTAAAGAAGAAAAAAAATCTGCCTATCTGTGATGTCCAGGTGTTCTGGCATGGGCTTCTCATTTTTAAACTTTCCTCATCAATCACTGAAACACATTTCTAGAATTTTATGTTAAAGCAAGGCAGAAATATTAGTGTTGTGTCCCTGTAACAGTGTCATCTGGAGGGACAAGATTTCACTGCCAGTTGAGCCTCTGATATGGGCACAACTGTACCAGGAAAAGGGAACTGTGTTCCTGTGGCAGCAGTGCTATAAATATATTTATACTAACAACACTCGTGCCCACCAAGGAGGTGAAAACAGTTTGCTAAACGGTGTAAATAATCCCAAGGAGACCCTGAGTGCTTCTCAGAGTCCAGTTCCTCAGATAGAGCGTGTCAACCTTGCAGCTGGGTTCACATCAGTAGAACTCACATTTCACGAGGGCTTTTCAAAGCTAAGACACAAATGTAGAATACAGATGAGAGTAAGAAAGGAAATGCTGAAACACCATTTCTTTATTGAAAACTGACCCTCATGACAACCAGCTGGACTCGCAGACAGGCAGCAAGTGCTTTGCCCTTCCGAATTATCAAGCAGGAGCCCAACTTGCCCAGAGAGGGAGCACAGACTGCAAAAGACAGAGGCAGAAAACAAAGTTACTATTAGCCAAGAACAAAAGCTGGGGCTTACAAGTAATTACTGCTCCTTTTAAGAGCCTAGTGACTTTGTAATCCTTCCTCTGGCACCACACGCTTTTGCAGCACTTCATCTGAACCTAAGACAGCATCTGTTAAGCACATCACTGGCTCCAGCGTGACAGTCCGGCTCAAATTCCTGTAACGTAGCAAGTTCATTTCTGGAGCGGGATATGAAGTGGTGAACTCTGATCTCTATTATTCTTTCTTGGATTCCTATGTGACAGGAATTTTCTTTGGGGGAATTTAACTGAGCTGGAGCCTTGAGTGCTGGATTCACTGGAACAATCATAAAGGCCTCATATTTTCTAAGCCTTTATCCTTTTATGAGGTTGGTTTGAAAGAACTTTCTTTTGGACTGGGAATTAAGAGTTTCGACCGTGGGTGGGAGATTACTGGCCAATGGCCACCTATGTTCACTGACTGCTGTGCGAGGAGCCACTGAGCCTTCAAGGAAACCATCTGCCTACCCCCCGGCCAGAAGGCTCCTGGCCAGAGAAAGCCGGGGAGGACGAGGAGACATCTGCCCATGCAAAGCAGGGGCAACGCAGGGAGCTTCCCATGCACCTTGCACGGCCCTCACAGGGGCACGTGTACAATTATACCTTCCAGCATACAAAATATGCCAAAAACAGGAGACAAATTTCCATCCCTCTGTGTTCTCCTAGTTCCCTAGATATCAGCACAGCAGAAGCTTCCAAGAATTCTGTAACTTTTAAAGCAAAATCTCTTTTTTACCAGCTGCCTTGTCCCTTCCCTCCCAAATGTAGTTGAAGCTGCATTTCGTGGTGCACAAACTTTTCTGCCTCAATTCCAGGCTGAGTCACTTCCCAGAGCAGCAAACCAGTCTTACTGGCACCTCCCTGTCCCTTCGGGTGCTGCAGGAGGGCTCCCATTCCCACGCTACCCCTACCCCAGATGTGCTGACCGTGTGCTAAATACATTACAGCAGCCCTCCTCTCAAAAAGGCCCCCAATCTTTCAATATTCCAACTTCACTACTCCAGCCCTGTCCTACTGCTTCATGGCAAAACAAGTTGCCCAGCACAAGGAATACAAAGAAGGCAGGGAAAGAATAAAAGCAGGAGAAGTGCATTTCAACCAGTATAGATGTTTCCCTTGCCACAAAATGTCAACAGTCATGTTTTCTTGCTCATTTTCCATTAATTTTCTACATTGGCACCACATCTAGTGATTTCAGAGCATGTGAAACCTTGCAGCAAGTATTCTTATAAGCAGAACTCAGCTAATACTGTAAAAACAAATGGCAGTGCATATTCAGTTAGATCGCAGAATGACCTGAGCTGTACTTTCTGCCTTTCTGCATTCCCTTCTCTTAACATATAGAAAATTGACTTCTACTATTATTAGAAAGGTTGGCTGGAACTTAAGACCACACAAACTCAAATTAAAAATATGGAAGACGCTTAGCTGTGAGGTTGATTAACCAGTGGAACAAACTACCAAAGGGAGCAATGGGTTCTCCATTTCTTCACATCAAGACTGAGTTCCTTTCCAAAAGGCACATTTTTGGTAACCACAATTTATTGTTTCAGCACAGGGAAAAAGAGAACCTAATATTCCCTTCTGGCTTAAAATCAGATGGATTTACAATCATTTAAGAAAAAAATCAATTAGAAAAGTTGTGAGAGAGAATAATTGCAGAAGCCATGTCTTCTTTCTCATGCTCACCCATCAGATGTACTTTCTCATGGAGGCAGAGAACAGAGGGACTCTTTGACTAATTGCTCGTAGGCCATGTCAAGTGTCAAATGCCTGTAGTGAATGCTTGAGACCAAATCGTGAAGTTAAAACTAATCTGGAAAAGCAAATCTGTCAAAGAAATCCATACAGCAAATATATTCGAAGGAACTACAGTGTTTTCTCATGGACTCTGCGAGCCCGGGAAGGCAATTTGGTCGAGTAAGTGATTGCTAACAAAATTATTTTCTCAGCTCTTTTTAGAATCCAGATTTCATTAAACTGAGACCTGCAGTCCAATGATAAGAATAAAACAGCAGTATTTCCATGGCTGCTCTGGAATGGCATATTCCCTGTTCACACATAGGGATACCCTTGGTAGCAACTAGACAGTATGTTTTAAGCCCAGACATAGACTGAGCCTTATTTAGCTCAGATCATACAGAGTTCAGTTATGCTGCATCAGACAGTCTCACAGGGGAAAATATTATCAGTCATTTTGAACAAATTTCATATTTTAGTCGGGACAAGCAGATCAAGTTATCACAATCAGTACTTTGTTAAACAATAACTGAAGTAACATTACAGTAAACAGACATATCTTGAAGTGAAATAATGTTCTATATCTTATTGCTGCCAAAATCTCCTCTAAATCCCAACAGACGTTCATGGATTTAGCACAAGTAGGAGCATCTCTCCCATTTCACTCTAGCAGAGGCAGAGCATCATCCCTTCAGACTGTTGGGGAACACAACAAAATACCTAAATTAATGAGAAAAGGTACACCTGCAGGAACACTGCATTTCTTTAAAGTACAAAAACAAGGGCAAATTCACTGCAACGAAACGTTGGGAATTCAGAGTGGATAAGAGCACACGTTGCATAGCGTGTGTGATTAGCTGGTGGGGCTCATTGCCGGGGAGGAAGTCACCGAGGCCACGAACTTAACAAGACTCCAACTGGTGATTAGGATGTTTGGAAAGATACGCAGCCTGTCTACAGCAATGTAACTGATTACAAGCACAATTTCTGAACTCCTTGTTGCAGCAGATATCTATGAGGCACCAGGATTAACCCTATGCAGTGTAATGCACTACCCAACATGTGTCTGGTTGCTGCATTTTCCTCAAGAACCTGACGCTACTGGCACAAGCGTCTAAGCTTCGTGATGTATATAACCTTTTCATAAACAGGAAGGAGAGTCTTGAGAGGCTAATTTGGAAACACAAAACAAAAACCTACAGAAAACTACATGTTAGCAATGTATTCCCCATCTTATAACGGCAGCCTACAAGCTCCCATTTGCAGTGGTCAGTTTTACACATCTGACCCTTTCACTGCAGAAATTCTGAAATACCCTTTTACTGCAAACCTGTCTTCTTTATCACCCCCAGTTCATATAATTGATATGTCTGTTATTCAAAGAATGTCTGATATTCAGGACCAGAATCTATGAACTGCTTTTTTCACGCTAGTCGATGACCTTAAAACTCCATAAAACTGCGTAAGCTCAAAGGCCAGGGAGGGCTGCAGAAAGGGCTCCTGCTCCCCATGCTGTTGAGGCCATCGGACACATTTAAGCCGTTTTACTGTTTAGATTCAACGATAAATATCTGGGACTTCAATTTCAGGTAATGAAAGCTTTTGTTAAAAGATAAGGCTTGGAAAACTTCTATACAGGCACCATTCAAGTACCTAGGCTTTCTTCACTTTGTAAGTAACTGCAAATGTCAGTGGTCCGAGAGCAACACAGAGCAGGGGAAATGTCAGACACCAGCCTTTCGCTGCAACGCTGCTCCTCATTGTGGCCCGCTCCACGGCTTCTGCATTCACTCCTTGTGGCAGCGCTGGAAATCCAACCCAAATAATTCCAACTGATTTTGCCTCTAGCTAGAGTTTTAGAGGGTTTGTTTTGTCCTTTTTTTTTTTGTTTGTTTCAGGGAGCAGGGTAGTTCAGATGTTTGAGTTTATTCCTAGCTGTGCCAAAGACCTGGGTAGCCACAGGCAACCTCTGCAACCCAGCTGTGACTCAAGAGAAGCTATCACTAAGTTTGACCAACTTGCGATTAAGATGCATTGAGATCAACAGACAAGAGAGACAAGCAAGCGAGTAAAGCACTCAATTTGCTCTTTAAAAAGAGGCAAAAATGACCCAATGGAAGCCAGAAAGTAGGGCATAATTAGGCAATAGTCAGCAGTTTCTAACTTAGCCAGCAACTGCGGAGGTCTGGACTGCTGATGGCCCATCCGCTGATGAGGTCTGTTGTGGCAGGGGAGTACAACCACACGTAAGGCAGGGCAGAAAACATCTCAAATTTAGCTACCATGATGATGACATGCACAATCCCCAATGACATTTTAAAACCTTGACTTGAATGTCTATTGCATGATCAGCTCACAGTAGATTTACTTACTGAGGGGTTGTAAAGATGGAGACACACAAGCAAATTACAAACAGGGAACAAGTAGTTCTTGTCTTGGCAACATGTCAGCTCCTTGTCCTCTCTTTCTCTCATTTTAACAGCGTTGTGCTTTCCTCTGCTCTTTGAGGCTTTGTTAGATGCTGATAGGCACTCACTCCTCTGTTTAGACACTAAATTGCTTTACACTGGCTCCTTGTTTAAAGGGAGATTAGGATCTCAGAGCTGCAATGGCACAATTTGCTCAGCACTCCGCACTGTCACAAACATCAGCAAGAGCCCAGCACAAAGCTCAGCCGAGCAGTGCTCAGCTGTGGGCAGGGTTCAGTTGCCCAGGGTTAAGAGGATGCACCACATGCAGTACATGAATTGCAGCATTTTACTTCCATCAATAAGGGAAACACAATATTTTTCATAAATTTAAACTTGCTGCTACTACAGTTAATAATGCTACACAAGCCCACGAGAACGCACAGCAGGAACAGAAATTTCTAATCTGTGAAAAGAGTCACACATTTGGATACCATAACTGGGAAAGAATCATTATTGAGATCCTGTACTTACAATAGACCTGGAATCCCTATGCCACTGGAAATGCCAAAATAAAGAACTAATACAAATATTCCTAATACTAAAAGCTTCATACAAGCACAATGTCTTAATAGAGATCTCCGGTATCTTTAGACTCAATAACGTTCCGATTTCCATGTGGATTCTCTGGGGTTTTGTTGACATGCCTGGGAGTTTTTCATGCTCCAGCAGACTGCGCATCAGCCCATCCTAAACGTATGCAGCAAAACCCCTTCTGGAGAGCAGCTTCATTGCTTTAACAGCACTTTCCTTAGACCTGTCATCATAATGAAAATGTTTACACAAGAGCACTGATAGCTGACAGAAGGGATAGGCGACTTCGATTAGTGGCAGTTTTAAACAACTGCCTTCAATAAACCTTTCAGCTTCCCATCCTATAGTCTCAAGGGAATTTTTCCTTTTCATAAAAAGAAAATTGTTATTAGCAACAGAAGAGTTCCACTATCCTACCCAGCACCTGAGCTATATGTGCTGAGCTATACTTTGTTTTGTTTGCTTCAGTTTAGGTCCAGAATCTGCAAAAATCAAGCTTAACAGCAGAGATCAATTTACATTTTAATGATCGAGGTCTACACACAGGGTTACATGGAAGAGATGTTGATGAGTGCCTCAGATGGGGACATACAACGTGGCCATAGTGCTGGTCTAGAACCTGCCTTCAAGTTGATATCACCTAAAAAGCTGCAGTAGCAATTCCTCCTTCTCCATTTTAAGAGGCTCCAAAGGGAAGCACAAGGTAGGAGTTGCACTGATGCCTCATACAGGAGCAGACAAGGGGGCACGACGAGCAGCCCTGAATGCAGCTGTATTGCGGCCCTCTCTGAAAGCATCCCCCACACCTGCAGCAAACAGCTCTGCTGCAGCATCCAAACTCACAGCAGCCTTGTCCAGCACCGTGAGCTGCTCCTAGCACCCCTAGGGAACTGCACCAGCTCAGCTCTGCTTTGCCCAAGAGCTTGGTCCGTGCAGAAAACATGGTCCTGAGACAACCTCCTCCCCAAACTGTGCCAAGCTGGGACATTCTTTGTTATCAACACAAGAAAGGCTCTCTATGTTGAGGGGAACAGAAAAAACAGTGTTAGTGGGGGAAACTGAAAATGAATTGGCTTTTTTTCCCCTCTATCCTACAGCAGCAGAATGGGAGCTTAAGACTAGTTAGGTGTTTCTGAGCTACCTGGTAACTAACTAAAACCCGACCAAGAAGAACTGTGTACAGTCCGATCTTGCAGAACAACGTTCTTGCTGAAATGCAGGTCCAAGTAATAGCCACAGGCTGGATTAAGTCCAGCAGATGCTTCTTTCCACCCTGCTGCCTTTCCTCCAGAGGAGACCAGAAACATCTGTGTGAGCACAGCGTGCCAGGGCAGCCCCAGCCTGTGCCTGCTCACAGCCCCTGCACAAAGGTGGCTGCTGTCACCAACATGGCCCCAGGGCAGCACTCAGCACCAGACCCCAAATTCTCACTTCTCTCAAGTATCCAGACCTGACTGCAGAGCTCCGTGGCAGTATTTCAGCTCCCTCTTCCAGCTCTTTCTCCAGGAAGACACAAACAAGCCTTGTGGTATGCTAAACCACAGTGAGGAAACACAGAAAGAACTGTGCACAGGTGTGTGCAGTTCTGGTTTTATTGTTTAAAGTAGAGATGATGATTTAGAAATCCTTCTTTAAAGTCTGTTTTCTTTTCTTCAGTTCTCTTTGTCATCTGTCCAGAAATGGTCAAATTATAACACACCATCTGTTCAACACCTGAGGAAGGGGTTTGGGAGAAGACATCTGGCAAACTCCAATTTTGGAATTAGGATGCAGGAACTAATGAGACCAAGTTCTTCCTTCCAAAACAAAGTTTATACACAAAGAATAAGCTTGGAAGCCAAGAAGAATGAGATGTCCAAGATGAAGGTGTCTTAGAAGCACCTGGATGCAATACAGGATACAAACCAAGAGTCTGATGAACCTCCGAGGAATGAGCCAAGGGAAAAAAAAGTGTTCTGTGCAATTCTTAAAGTCCAGGAAGTCTGAGGCTGGTAGAAAACAGAATCCCTTTCTTAGAATCCTACCTTATGTTGCTCCTGCAGTGTCCTTTAAGGCACTCACAAAGACAATCACTGCAATGGATGTTCGTTGTATACCAAGTGACACTGAACTGGGCCAAGTAAATGACTCTGGACTAAGAGGTTGAATGTCCCATGGTCCTAAAGGGCACTGGCTGAAGAATCAGAGAAATTTCTCTGTAAATCAATGATATGGAGCTGTGCAGGCAGCATTTGCAAGGTGTGTTCTTCCTTTTTCCCCAGGATAACCTCCAAATCTTCCTCCTCCCCCCTGTATCTGCCAGGGATCTCCATTTAATTCACACATCTAAAACATAAAATGCCTCCTACGCTCCTTGCTCCTCCCTGCCCAGGTGCAGCTCTTAAAGATAATACTATTTTCTTTTTTTTTCATTTCTTTGCAAATCATCTTCATTCAACCTGGCTCCTGAGGGAAATTAATGAGTGCTCACTGAATATGTTTACATAAGATTACCTCAGGATTTATTCTATTAAATGTTAGAAGCATTTTTAATCTGCTCTCTAAAGGCCAGAAGAGGCTGACATGGCTGCCCAGCGATGTCTCAATCCAGCGAGCACAGTCCACTGGTCACCACTGCATAAACACAGGCCACCAGATGGGCCTTGGTGCCAGAAGAACTTGCAGCAGAGGCAGGAGCTATGGCCCAGTAAGTGCAACTGGTCTCCCTGGACATGTTAAGGCTTCCACAGTCAGTGAGATGCTGCAAGTCCAAGAACTACTCCAAGACTGAGTGCCTACAAAGCCCTACCTGGGAGCAGAGCTTTCACTGCCCCATGGCTGGGCTGCAGCACAGGACTGTCCCTGCTGTTCTTTGGGGACCTGTCGTATGTTTCTGCCTACGTAGATATAATTTTTCATGTTGATCTGTACAGGACCCCAAGTAGTCACTCCCAGATCAGTTTCCCAGAAAAGTCTCTCTGCCTTTAGATTTTTGATCACTGATGGTAAGAGCTTAGATACTCACAGGTAAATCCAACCTGCAAGGCCAAGTTCTTGGTGGGCTCCACAACCCACTAAGCAGCAGCAGAACTGAAAACACCCTTTGCTAATTCTGATTTACTTGCAACTTTACATTTACTTTACTGACAACAAGAATAGTACATGTGATTAGAGTGCATACGTACTTATACATGTAAAAACCTCAGCACTAGTGTATAGTTGTGCATGCAAAACACTTCTATAGCACAAATCCTCAGACTGGCTGAGCACGTTACGCTGCCTCAACAAGGAAGGGACTAAAACCCTTCCCTGCAGCAGCTTTCCTGAAGCCAGATGACCAGCTTCAGAAGAGCCCGCGCTCTGCCACGGCTAATGGGATCAAGACAACACAGTGATACCAATGACTAAAGACGCCTGTGGCTTCTGGGCAGGCAGAAACAAAGAAAACCTTTGAGGTATAAGCAGGGAGTAATATAAAATTCACTGCTTCTCCACATCTGCAATTTTGTCTCCAAATTCATTAATTAATAAAATAGTAAAGTCAGATTATTTTTTCCCTTAACAGAGTTAACTTTTTCCCTTACATTAAGATGCTTGCCAGACATTATTCAAACACAACCAGTTTACTATGCTTATCTTGCAGTTCCTTTTGCCTCCGTGTTCCTGCAGGTGAAGCCAGCCAACGAAAGCAGAGGGGTGCAAGAGTCATTAACTGCGTCATGAAAGTTCAAAGTCCAAAGCTCTAATGGGAAGCTTTTCTTTTTCCAACAAACAAAGTCAATGCTACCCTCAAGTCCCAGAGTACTGCATTAACACTTGTGTAAGCTGCGGGGCTTTTGGGCTGCTGCAGAATACATATATTTTCCTTTACAGGGCTATTTAAGCTTGTCTGAGTTTCAGTTAACTAAAGTGTTTAGCCACATACGGGCTCCATCCATGGGTGGCTGCAATAAAAGTGACATGGGTGATACCTGAGCCCAGAGATACTTAGGCAAAGCAAAAGAGAAAGAACAAGGGGAGTTTTAAAGATGCTGTAAACACCGAGCCACTCACTGTGAATGAAGAACGATGCTGGGACTTGTTCTCCACAGAGAGATGTGGCCTGCAGAGAGGGCAGCCCATGAGCACCAGGCTCTTGGAAGCCAACAGCCCCTGTGTGTTGTTTTGGGTGTGCATTTGGGTTTCAGAGACACATGCAGGCATCTTAAGCTCTTGATGGACACAGTTCAAAGGAGAGCACACAGGTAAAAGTGCCTGATGGACTGTGTGGTAAGGAGAGGAAAAGCTCTTGGTGTAGCCTTAAAGAGAGGATCTTCAAAGCCAGGCGGGTTTGCAGCCCAACAACCCCGCGCTGGGTTCCTTTAATCCTTTATTTACCAGTAAATCTGCCACTCTGTTCAGCAGGCTTTTGCCAGTATTGGGTTTCAGCCTGAAACCCAAACGCTTTAAGCATATGCTGTGTAGCCCTAATGAGAAACTCAATCTATTAATGGGCAGCCCTTCTCCACAGGCCCAGGTCTTGGCAACATGAGTCAGTTCCTGAACTTTCACCTCCCGCTTGGCAGCGCCCCAGACTAACTCTGCATCTCAGCTGGCTCACATTAGCAGCTCATTATTAACATACATCATGGCCAGATCTCTTTTACATGCACCCAGCAAACAGGAAACTACACAAGGGGAGGGCTCCTCACTTTTGTCTGACTCTGGAGCTCATAAAAGGGACTAATTAGAACCAGCTATAGTGGGGGGCAATGTGCAGAGCTTCTCACATGTGCTTGCCCTGCACCGTAGGCCTGACCTGGGAGAAACAACAAAATGCTACAAGTCTGTGGCCATCCATGATAATCAAGCACCCCTTCTCACTGCCCCAGCATCTTACACCTTTACAGCCTGTAATATATCTATCCCTAAAAGACCCTGTGTGACACAGATGTGGTTTTCTCATTTTGCAATGGGGGAACCATTAGATAAGTTACCTATTCTGCCTGCATAATGCCACGAAGTCTACAGCAAGGAAATCAGACCCTCTGCATAGACTCAACTCTGCAGCAAAGTAGGGAGGGACCTCTCTGCAGCCAGGGTCAAGAGATTAGCGTATATTTTAGGTCTGCACCCTCACGTGATTCAAAGCCTTACTTCAAAGCAGCCTGCAAGCCGCAGCCAGTGTGCACACCATGCTGGGCACTCATCTCATCAAGCAAGGAAGATGATATTCCTGCACACTGAGAGCTATTCTTAATGACACGCTAGTGTTTCAATTATGAGTTTCCTTGCTTTTTTTTCCTCCCCCCTCCTCCTTACAGGATTAGCATTCTTTACATTTATCTTCCACATCCCCCTGGGCCTTACCAGCCATCCTTATGCTCAGGAAATCTGGCAAAAGCAAAAAGAGACTCTCTCTTCCAGACTACTGGTTCGAATGCAGCCCAGCCAAGCAGCAACTGCAACTCGTAGCCAGGCGAGAGCTGCGCTGCAGCCGGGCACGAGCGGAGCCCAGGCAGGAGCACGGGAACGTGGCGCAACTCAGGGAGCAAAACAGGTACGGAAAGTCTCTCCAGGTCAGGGAGGGATGCAAATGGAGTAATTGGGATTAAATTAATGCTGCTGCAGCATTCTGTACGTGTATGCATCTTAGGTGAAAATGCACACATGTTCACTCATAGCATGCAGTTCCAACCTGTTTTGGAACAAACTTGCATGAAAACAAGCCTGAAAGCTAAACAACGTGAAAACTGGCAAAACTGGAGATTCTGCACACTTCTCCTTAGTTGCTCAAAAGGTAGCAAGGTATATACTTATTTTAAAGGTAGTTGTACTTAGTACTATTTTTCAGAGCTGATCTCATTTCATAACTTGCCTTCTATTTAGGCTGAATTTATGCACAGATGCTCTGAGCCAGAAACCTGCTCTCATTTATTCCAGAGCAGAACAGGTAGAGTGAATATATTCCACACAGGCTCTCGCCTGGCTGTCTGAGCCTCCTGTAGCACTTCAGTGGGCACCATGAACTCAGGAGCTGCCAAACGACCTGCTGTTCCAACAGGTTTTTGTCAGCTCTGCTCCTCTGAAAGTTTTCATGCTGGTTACTAGACAAGAAACAATCCAAAATACTCTTATAGGACCAAGATCTTCCAATGCAGAGAGCTGCAGTTCATTTTTTTTAGTAACCTGCAGTGCACAAAAGCTAAAAACCCTCCATGGAAGCAATGATGATTAGAGAAGGCCAAATACTTCAAGTCACCTAAATCATACATCTCTTCACTGTAGTTACTATAAGAAAGTAAACTCTGAACTCAGATCAAGGTTTTGTTGGCTACAGATAGTAATTTTAGGGTAATCCCAAAATGCAGACATCATACAACATTCACAACTCCAGGGTTACCAAGTTACCTCAGGCAATTCATTTTTACTTACGTAGAGGCACCAAGTAAAATGAACTTGAGTCTTTTTGCATACAGAAATGCCTGGAGCCTTAACCAGCGCTCATAAAATGCTGTGGGAAATTTGAAGGCATCAGAATATGTAATGGAAAGTCATATTATTAGTATTATAGAACCATATGATATTAAATTGCCATAATACATTATAGCCAGCTGAGACAAAAATATATATTTAAATATATATTTTCATTAATCCTTTATTCATACATATTGTTCCACATGATGAAAGATGTTAGCATGGATACAGGAGAGACAAGAGGCAGAAAAAAATTTGCTTCTCATTAGATGCTTGAGGCCCATCTCAATTGAACAATTTCACTCTATATTTTTATAGTGGACACAAGTCAAATACTATTAAGGATAAGAACCCTGATCCAGTGTTCTGGATACTGATCCAGTTAAAGTCAATGAAATTATTCCTCATGACTTCCTTAGCACTTGAGACTGACCTGTGACAATCTAGACAAAATTAACATCATTCCCAATACTGAGAATTGCATCTTTTTGTCATTTATATATACATGTGTATAGATTTCAGCATTATAACAGTTTTTGCATGAGCACTGTGCAGACACAACTGGTTTGCCTCTGGCTGGCTTCTTCTAGGAATTTCACGTCCCTTTGGCTTTTTAACTTCTGAAGCTCTCATTAAAAATGCCCCCAAATGAAACAGCCCTTCAAAGGTAAGTGTGGTCTAATGGCAAGAACAATAAACTGAACTGGCACATCTGGATTTTATTCCTATATCTCCAGATTCATTAAAACCCCAGATATTGATTCTTTTCAATCTTACCGAAGTAATAACTACTTGTAATCTGGATCTTATTCTTCACATGTAGCGCAAACTCTTACTATCAGACATGCAAACTACAGGTTTCTAAATAACCTGGGCCAGTCTTAACCCCCTCTTAGCTGCAATGAGAAAGCGTGCTGGGGGAGAAGGACCACAAATACACAGCATTATTACTGCTGCACTCCTTAAGGTATGTGCTGCTATGTAACATTCACAGCAGCTCATCTCGCCTTTCCGATCGAAAAGGCATTCTCAGCAGGAAATACTCAGATCTAAACATTTCACCCAATTAATCTTTCTTCCTAAGCCTCTCAAATCCCACATTTTACATATGAATTCTTATATCCATCTCCCAGACTTGCCTCACGTCTGCTGCAAAAGCATCTTGAAACACTTTGGGGTGGGGGGAGGTAGAAAGGGCGGCAAAGAGAGGGGGGAACCAACAGTTGATCAAGACCAAGATTAAACCAGCATGTTTCCGGCATAGGTTTAGATCTGGATCTGTCTGGATTTCTGTAGCTACAGATGAGAGAAGGAATATTAGGTGTGAAAAAATTCACCATATGTGACAATCAAGGGCTAAGGAATAGAGTTCCAGCAGCAGAAAGACTCTGTGAAAAGGCAATTGTTTGGGGGAAAAAAAATTAAAAAAAGAAAAAAGGAAAAGAAAAACAGCCTGCAAGGAGTAAGGAGAACAGTCTTGCAGCAAATCTCTTTGTGTCTGTGAGGTCGCACAAGATAACTCTTGTAAGGGATAATGTGTCCGTATTTCTACTATATGTCTTCCAAAGCAGTTGAGAAACATGCTTCAGGTATTTTTACTTTAACTTAGTGCTGAACATTTAGGCATCTGAAATGTAAATTAGAGCAGAAGCTTCTACCTATATCCTAACAAAGTATTTAACTGCTAGACTCACACTGAAGTTAAATCCTATACAGTAATTCCATAAACTCCAGATCCATCTTGGACCAGCAGAAATGATGCACAGATTTCTATTTTTGTGGGTTGTTGTTTACAGGCTCTGTCTCCAATCTCCCCTACAAGGCCCCATTGCAGTAAGTGCCCTGGTGCAGCAGCATCCACGGGGAACATGGTACTTGCAGGACAAGAGTTTCCTTTATCACAAACTGTTATCATTCTGATTAACTCCAGTTACTCACTTTCTTCAAGATACATAAGCTATACTTGTGAAGAAACACCTGTTAAGCATCAGCCTCCTGCCCTTCACGGTGGAGGGCAGTATCATCTTCATAGCTTCACAGTGAAGCTGAGGAACAGCTGAAACCCCCTGTCCAGCTCAAGGCAGAACCAAACCCAGAATCTACTGAGCCACAGGACTGAAGGACCGACCGGCAACTGCACAAGACTCAAGACAAGAGGATGAAACCTTCTGTGAGTGATTCGATTGTTATGCCAAGGGCAATTATCTTCATATCAAAGGAACTTCATCTATTTTACATGGATCAGCAAAAGACTCTGGATAGCCCTAACTGGCAGAGAAATTCATGTCCTGATTTTAAAGCTGAATTCTATTCCAGCTATTTACAGAATTCCCCATCTCTTCCTACAAGGACATCAGGGACTGCTCCTGCTCTGCTTTCTTGCTTCCAAGAGAAGCTTAGCCAGATTCCTGTGTTTCCTGGGTATGTAACCACTGCACATTAATGTGGCAGCAAAGGAGAAGGCTGCTCTGGTGTTCAGTTCCCTAGTCCGACTGCTGCTTTCCCAGCTCCTCTGCTGGCTGCTCAGAAGCTGAAGGCTGGGTGGTAATTGCAGTGGTTCAGACTTCAGTGATGCTGGCAGTGAACCTAAGTCTGAAGTGCAGTGGGAGGCACAGACTGTCCTCCTATATTCACTGCCTGCACCGATAGTTCCCTCCCAGCATTAATCATTTTTTATGGGAAAGTATTTGTCTTGAAATTTTTATTTGAGTGACCCCAGAAAACATAATGGCCTCTTGCTTCAGCAAAAAACTCTTAGGAGAGCTCAAAAACACACTGAGGGAGAAAATCAACTTGGAACTCAATGATGACAAAGATTAAAAGGAACATTGCACAACATTCATTTAATTTAGAACCTAGAAAAACTCGCCTCTGCAGCTTTCTAGTAAGAACTCAGGTAGACAGAACTGTACTCACATTCAAGGTGTCCTACATTTTACTTATTAATCATTCCTAATGTTGGTTAGGAATCTCTAAATCTTCTCCTGAGGTTCAAAACAAAATACTAGACTCCAGTAAATAATGAAGAGCAGCAGAATAAATATATCAATGCTTGCTGCAAGTATTACCCACCCATAGAAATGAAATTATAGTTCTTGATGAGAACACATAAATGCTATAGAACACACTACAAGGTATATATTCAGAATTACATACATAAACTGTGCCTAAAGAATACTAGGACACACAGTTATGAAATTTTTGAATTAGTCAGCGCAAGAGTTGAATCTAGATGCAATCCTCATTTTCCTCTGTTGTGTGTATGTAATGCTAGATGGGATGGCTACCTAGCATCCTCAGGACCTGCATTTACAGCATAAAACATGAAAATAACCCCACTTCATTCCAAGTCCTTTCCTCAAATCCCGAAGGCTTTGGAGAATCTCAGTGAAACACCCAATATTAACTGAAGACTGGCAGTCAAATGATTTTTCTAATTTCTTCCTCATAAAATCTTTTCAAAAATGACAATCTTGACATCCAGCACTGAAATTTCTAATTCCCTCTCCAGGCTATTTACAGACAAGGGGAAGAAGAGCCCGGCTCCAGGCCGTGCCAGGCAGCCTCCACCCTAGACAGCGGTGCCAGCTCCCGCGAGAGCTCTTCTGTTTGCACCAAGGTATCCGGCTGGTTGCAGCAGCACCGGGTCAGCATCCAAATTGCAATCAAAGAAAATATTTTTACTGCACTGATGGCAAAAATCAGAACCAGAGTCTGTGTTCAATAACTGAAAAGTGACCAAGTTGTTTGTAGGTACTGTCTTTTTTGAGCATTAATATTGGTTGTATTTCTAAAGAAATGGATATTTAGTAATAATTAGAAATGCTGTATACTTTTCTGCAGTGAATAATTGCCTCAGTGCTAGCAGGTATGAACTGTGAATATTTATAATTCCCACTGCACTGAGCAGGCACACATCAAATGGTACCATTTCATTTCACTAATTACAAGATTGAGTTAAAGCCATGAATGAACTGCAATGTCTCAAATGAGCTGCCTGAATTTTGCATTGTGACTGTGTTAATTCATCTAAACAAGAAACCCCAGATACTGTAACTCCTTATATACTCAAGCAACACAGTTGCTGAAGAACTAGCTACCACCAGACTATTGATGTACGCACACACAGAATAGGTGCACACCAGGGCAGCTGCTGGGAAAGGACTCAAAACATCTGTAACATCCAGAAAAAAAAAAAAAAAAAGAGGTGAAACTGGAACAAATACCATCCAGCCACCCAGGTTGGCAGGACCATGATGGGATGACCTCCTCCTCCTCCTCCTTCTCATGAGGCAGGCAGGTCCTATTAATTCTGCCCACTGCGCAACAGAGGCTTTCATATTACATTAAAACCACCTCTGCGACAGGTCTTCACTCCAGATGATTGCTTATGAAATCCAGTAACAGCAGTTCATTCCTGAGTGCTCATATCTTTGAGCCAACACTCCTAAAGAGAAGTCCGAAACCCTTTTAGGAGGTTTTCTATACTAACTAAGATCACATCCGTGGCTAATTAAAGTGAGGATGAACTGTTGTTAGGTCTTTATGAGCCAGGTCCCCTTCCCAGGCACCAAAATTAAGGTTATAGCACATCAAGGGTGCAATCTTTCAAGCATTAACTTGCACAGTCCAGCAGCTAGAGGCTCTAATTCCAAAACTCACCATACCATGCTCTAGAAATTGGCCATTTCTTTCCATATTTATTAAGGGCTAAGCTTGTTTGGAAGTCTGGCCCCCAGGGTTTAAGGAAAACCCAGGCTGCAGGGTAGATTCTCTCTCCCTGCAGTTAGAAATTTGATTGATGTCAATGCGTTTTCCACCCTCTGAACAAGCGACTGATGTACAACAGGGCTGCTCATGATAAATACGGACTCTGGAGTACAAATAAAGAAATTTAAGTCTCTCAAATTCTACCTCTACTTAATTTTGCAGTAACATGAGTAAGTCATAGGTTTTACTAAGTGAACTCAAAAAATTGTAAATTCTTTGTCCAGACCTAAAATCCAAACTTGAATCTTGTCTTGGGAACAGATTTGCTATTCAGTCTTGGTAAAATCTAGATCAAAACCATCTAGATAGAGTAGGGCAAAAGAAATCCCACCAGTACCAAAAGTCATATGTCAGTCAGTAAAGTATAAAGCATCTGCTAGATGGTTATAAAGACTCAATAGCTCATTTCATAAAAACATGTCCATCTCTTTCCAGCACTCCTGTCCCATTAGATTTTTTTAGGTTTGCTCCTTTCTGATAGCAGCAAGCTTTACACAAATCCTATTCATGAGAAAAAGGAAAAAAAACACTTAAAGACTTTTTCTACTGTGATTGTTCAGCACTTTTACATAAATAGGAATTTCAGAGAAATTATAGAAAAGATAGCTATGAATAAACTTAATATTTATGGGAGTTTCTCCATTATGAGCTACTTTTAATCAGAAATTGGATTTTTAGTTTTTAAATCAACCATGCTTTCCATTGATTTGGGGTAGTCTTTGATGCGCTTACAGGCTATACCAAATCAGAGAGAACCACATGCATCCCTGGGAGCTGCTGTTGTCTAGTGATAGCCTGGGAGCTGCACCGAGTGTCACCTCCTTGCCGCTACTTTCAGTGCAAAGTTAATACATCCATCCCCAACTAAATCCACTTGGCTAAATTCATTCATTCACTTTTCGTTTTGCCTTTAAGCATCTTTCTAGATGCCTGAAAAGAAAGAGATAAAGCAATTACTCAATTTCATCCTTAGGATTTTTGCTCTCAGCCTCAGCGTGGTGCCTCTTTAGTGCTTGATTAGTGTCTAAATTCTCCACAGATTAGAGAGGGTTGTCTTCTTTCTCAGAGTATTATACATGCTGAGGAGAAAGAAAAATCAAAAGGGCCCAGACACCAGTGGGTATAAATCAGCTCTGTTGCTTTTGGCTACAGAGATGCAGTGGTAATTTGCACACAGTAAAGATCCATCTCAAAATATTTTTCAGACAGATATAAACATTAATATGCTATAATGTCTGAGCTGTGATTTTGGAGTCGGAATTAATTTCCTAGTAAATAGCCTCTTTCACAGAAGTAAGGATGCTCTCATCAGGTGAGTTTCTAGAATAAACTCCACAGGACGTTTTGAATCTGTGCCCCTGGAATCACCGCCTGAAAAGCAGAGGAAGAGAAACGGCTGCTCAATACACGACACAGGGCTAAGCACAGGAAAATAATTAGACAAAGCTACTGTTCTCTGGTTTACTTCTGTCTCAAAGTCCTTGAATAATGATCCAAAACACACCACTAGCGATTACTGTTTCCTGATGATTAATCAACTGAAAAGTCACCGTCTTTTTAATTCTTCATCTGCTCCCCGAGAGCAGGGAGGGAAGCTGTGCAGGGGCTTATTGAGATCAGGCATTCTTGGCTTGAGTTGTGTGGTAGGAACGCCACATTTCTGCCTTTAGCCTTTAACTTGATCAGACTCCTTAATTTGTAAATTAATTGCAAAAAGGAGGAGTAAAAAGGAATAAAAGGACATGTGCTCTCCTTCCCCCACTTCTCCTCAGTCTGCCTTCTGAAGGAAGCTTTCAGCAGTGCTACTTTTGTGGTTCATAAAACACATGCACCTAATGCAACAAAACATGCCTTAAGAACATGTAGAACTAGCTCGTAGGTTTTGTTTTATTTAGTTTGAGACACACACACAAGCATCATGGTCACCCCGTGCATTACTCTCCCTTGCTAACTTAAGCTGACCAGAGATGGCAGAAGGGTCAGACCACACAAATACATGAATCAAGCTTGATGCTGGTTTACAGAAGTCAGTGGAGTCACAGCACAGATGGCCTTTAAATCTGCCCTGACCCGAAGGACTGATCAAATGCACTCGTCAAGTTACCCTGGATATTTTTCTTGCCACTGTCAACCACAGTATCTCTATCTTGAATGCGCTCAGCTTCAAAGCACCTCTCTGAGGCCGTATTATCCTTTCTTGTGCCAGGTGAACACGGAGATGCAGCACGATTCACCCCCAGTTACCCAGGTGGCTGGCAGCAGTGTAGAGAAGTGCAGTCTACTCCCTCTAATTTTACATTTAAAAGTCTAATACCAGTAAGAAGTAGGTAAGATAAAAAGCTTCTCCAACTCATAGAAGTGAGACCCTCCAGTGGCACCATAGGACTAACTGAAGATCATAATCCTGCAGCCAAGTCCTAGAGTAAAAAACTTCATACATGCTTAACACACTGGTCTAGAGGCATCTCTTACATTATTAATTTCATATAGGCTTAGGAAGGAATGCTCCCAAACTCTGAAACTAGACTCTCAAGTTCTGATCCATATTAAAAAAATAAATACAAATAGGATTAGTGCTGTAAAATTGATATTCTGAGTCATAAAACTGAGGCAAAGTGAAAACTAATTTAAAAGAAATAAAAAAATGAACACTTATTTCAAAGCCACAAACTCAGATCAGATGCTTTTAGACCTGAACAAGGCTAGCTTGAGTTGGAAATTTGTGACACACAAAAAAAAACACGGAAAATCTTGGCTAGTCCCCTTGCAAAATTCCACTCTTGCCTTCCCTGCAGGTTCATCTGCTCCGGCTCTGAAAGGATTATGCCAGAAGGATTTTTCTTTTTTTTTTTTTTTTTAATTCCTTTTCTAGGATCTTTATTGAAGCGAGTATACATTCTTGAACTACTCTCACACTCACTGGAAGAGCAGAGCAAAAAAAATCTGTTTAATTTTCCCATCTTTAAATCCACATATTTCCTCCCCGCACTCAGCAATGGGAAACAGATTCAAGCAGCCTTAAAACACTATCTCAGCAACAAAGCACGCAATGTGCTCCATCTCATTGCTCCACTCCAGCCAAGTTTACAGCAGTGGGTGGTTTTCAAACCTAACATTTGATCAAAATGAAAAACTGGGCATTCCTTTCACCCTGTGACAGGCAGGCTGATATAAATCACAGCCTTCCCAGCAAGGGTTCTTCCCCAGACAATCCTTTGTGGCAGCGTCTCAAAGCTCAGCCCTGGCCATTGTAAAAGAAAGTTTCAGGTTTTTAAAACAGGCCTGGGCTTTTTACAGCCGCACTAATAAAACTGAAAGAGGGCTAAATTTATGGTCTGGTTGTTTGTGAGGGGTGTAGAAGGTGTTTCCCCTTCAGTTTTATTCAGTGCTTCGCTCCTGGGGGGTTTCTGCCCATTTCTGCCTGTTATCTGTATTTTACTAGCCCTGAAAGCTCCAAACTGGGGCATCCTCTGAGTGTTTTACACACACACACACACACACACACACACACACACACACACACACAGGGAAAACAAGAGCTCATGCATTTCTCCTTCCCTGTTTTATCAGTAAACAGAGAACTGCTTCATTAGTCACCACCTCAGGAAAGAGCTCTGAGCTCCGTTTCCTCAAGGAGAGGGCCGCGTCACGCACCCCCCGGTCCCATTTCGCGGAGCAGACAATGCAGACAAGCGCTAAGCAGCAGCCATTAAACCCGTGTGTGTGCGCACAACATCACAGCGCCTGATCAAAGCCACGCTGGTTCCGCGCTCAGCACCGCCGCTTCCCCTCGCTAACTCAGTAACCCATTAGAAACGCCCTCCGGGCCCAACAATTTTAAGCCCCGACTTCAAAAGATCAGCTTATCCCTCCGCGGCTAAGCCGGGCAGCAGGCGGGGGGCAGGCCGAAATCCCGGCCCTCGCGCCAGCCCCACCGGAGACACTCGCACAAAGGGCCCGGCCCGTTGGGGGCTTCCTCCACATTCCTCCGAGGTGTCGGAAAAGGGCCACCTCCGGAGCCGGGATGCCGCGTTTGATGGACACTGGTCTGTACCCTGTCCCAGCTCGGTGTAACAGCGCTGAACTTCACATGAGGGCTGCATGGCAAAGAGGCACAAAGCCGGTGCTTGTTGAAGCCGGGCATCAGACTGCGCAGGGCTGCAGCGGTCTCGTCGCCTTTGGGGATGTATGGACCTTTCAGAGGTGAGGGACGTAAGTGGGCAGCCCTGCTTGCAGCTGCTGGGCCTGCCTTGAGCAGATCCTGAATCACAAGGGCTTGAAAAAGGGACTGTCTGTGAAGACTTCAATCGCAAGCTGCAGGACAGGAAGCTTTAACTAAAAGTAACAGTGCAATGAAAGTAATGAATGCAGGTGACAACAGATGCATGGCTCGACTAGTATTTCTAACCTCCTGATTAGAAATTGTGGTTATTGGGGGTAGCGATATATACTGCAGCTGGTCCTCCCTGCACAGGATGGGCTCTTGGGAGCGTGTGGCAGAAGACAGGAAGCAGCTGCCGCTCAGATTTGGGCAAATCCCAAGGGTGACAAAGAGGAAACAAGGTAGTGAAATGCAGTATCCCAAACACCTATGCATTCATTTATATTGCTGAATTACTCGGCAGCACTCTGCAGAATGAGTCACTGATTGCACGGTTCAGCTTTCCTAGAACTAATTAAAGGAGGAAAAAGGCAGACATAGGATAAGAACACACTCTACAAAAAGAAGGGGTAACAGGAGAAAAGACCACAGTGCACACAGAGCACTGCAAGAAAGCAGCACACGTGAGCTCAGTGCGTGAGCTGGGCACACACGGAGGGGCAATCTCAAGATCTCTCCCTCGGGGTTTGTGCATCTCAAGCAAGGTCAAGCACTTCTGCCACACACACTATGGTGCAACCGTCCATCACACTCGTCCCAGAAGGGAAGAGTCATGAATTTTGGTTTTTACAGCTTCGTAAGGCAGACAGCATAAGTCACACTTGGTCAGCGTTATTTAAAACACAGAACCTCCCAAAAGGCTCTACTTGTCTTTTTTACTCACTTTCCTCTTCCTAAAAAAGAAAGTGAGGACACAGTAGCAATCTCATGGAGCTGGACACTTTGCCTGCTCTTCAATCCATTCACTGAGCAACGTATCCTGAGTTTGGGAATGATCCCTTCTAGCAAGGGAGCTTTTGCCTCTCATGAGTTCATCAGTTAAGTATGAGCCTGTGTGACAATCCAGCAAGACAAGAGCAACTTCCAGCAGCTGAGAATCTGCTCTGCTCCACCTCACCATGTTTGGCCACCTTACTTACATCAGGTAACACATTATCATCCAACGTCATTTGCAGGGTAAAATGGGCAAATAGTGATGAATATATTGGATATACGCCTCAATTCATTTTCCTCCCAAACAATGTTAATTCTCTCTTTATACATCTTCTTGGGATCCAATCCAGGCAGACCAGACTAACTAGGTAATGAATATACAGTGCTGGCTGCCCACCAGACAAAAATCTGTACAGAGACACTCATCCACATTTTCTGCCACAGAATACCAGAATCTAGTTAATAGTGACATCAGAGATTAGTTATTCAAAATACAGCTTATAGGAGAGGACTTAAAATTACAGGGAAACTGACTTGTCCTTCTTTAGAAGATGCACATGAAGCTGGTTTAAAATAGCCTTTCTCCATTTACATTTGCAATTTTGAATTTCTGCTGCCCGCTGCTACCCAAACAACACAGCAGCTTCAAATTCAAAAGCCAGTTCAGCAGTACCAGAACTTTTCGGTCAGTGGTCTTCAGCTTTTTATCACTACTGTGACAAGAAGTCATTAATTACTCAAAATCAAGGTTTTGCCAAAATAGCCACTGTGTTAACTAGCAAAGAGACAACAAAAAGCAAGGGCAGTGAGCTGGGCCCTGCAATCACAGGCAGCTGTGCCAGGGACTTGCTCCACCAAGGTCCACAAAACATGTTCCATGTGTCTTTGGACAGCACCACAGATCTATTAACAAAGGTTTTTTAGTTTGTTTTTTGTTTGTTTTCAAATATGAAAAATAAGCATAAGGAGCCACAGCAGGAAAAGCAGGAGAAATGGCTCATCTACTTAAGCACTGCTAATCTGCATTTAAAACTCAAGGAACAAATATACCAGGCTCTATGAAAGCTCACATCTTCCTAGGAAAGTAAAGAAACAATAGGTGCTTATACTCATATTTAAATGCCTGAAAACAACATTCTATTTTTCCTATGAACATCTTGTTGCTGCAGTCCGTTGTGCTAACTCATGGTGATGCATGGGACCAGATCCTCAGCTGATTTCCATCACTAACTTTGAATAACAAAGCATGAATGGACAAAGTGCCTGCTTTATAGCATCCTCCCTTTCAGCATTCCCCTTGCCTCAGTTCATTTCCTTGTGGCTTGCTTTGTTCTTAAAGCAGTCTTAACCACTCGTACATCAAAATATTTAATCAACATTTCTTAGTCAGAAAATAATCCTGCTTTAGACTAATTCACTCGGAGACACCACAGTGGATTCAACATAAAAAAGGGTCAAAATGCATTTCCGAGGGTGCTTTAGAAAAATCAATGCTGACATGTTTTTAATGAAAATCAATAAGTGACATTATCTAATGAAACAAATGCCTCACAGCATCGCTGGCAGCGCCACAGGAAGCAAGCAGCGAGGTTAGCGCTTGAGCATACAAGTCGCATACCTCCAAAAATAAAAATAAAGTACAATCTTAAATGAGAACTTCAAAAGCTGCAAGCAACAAGGACCCAAGGGCTTGCAATTTCCCTTCTTCCTTGTTCCCTGCCCCCCCAACTCCAAGTAAATCTGCCTTAGGAACCAGTGTCACGGTTCCTCTAACACCGTCTCCGCATTGGGAGCCAGTGACCCGTGGAGCCGCCGCGAATGCTTTGACAAGCTGTGGTGCAGCCGCAGCAGGGGAGGGAGATCCATTAAAAGCTGAAGTTGTGAAACTCTTTAGAAGAGCCCTGTCCCTTCTCAGAGTAATTAATTCTTTGACTGCCACACTGAGATGCAATAAATGAACACATACTCGCAGGAGTAACAACTGTGCTAATGGGCAGAAGCTGCGCAGACAAAGAACACAAGTGCCAGCTGAAGCGGGTAAGGTTGTGTATGTGTAAACCAAGGGGGCTTTCCACGTCTGCAAAGCAACTAAATGGGAAAAAAACCTACCTCATCGATCAGGATTTACAGAGGAAAAAATGCTCAGACTTGCATCTTCTTCACTGGAGCGTCCTGTGGGAGCCACCAAGGCCATGAGTGGCACAATCGCCGCTTCAGCTGGTGGCCTGCAAGGCAAATGGCCAAGCTTTGGGGACATGGAAGGGCTCTGCAGGCACTGGGACAGTCGGATCTCAGCGGGGCAGCACCACGGCCACCCCTGCATCGAGATGTGGCTGTGGCCACAGGGAGGTGAAACAGTCTCACTGGGGCTCAATGGGGCCTCCCCTCTGCACCTTCTAGTAGGATTTAAGAAATTTATTCTCAATCCTGACCAAACCTGCATCTTCCTGGGTCTCAGTGGGAAACCAAGGATACTCCCATACCCTGCCACATCAAGGTGAACTGTGTTCTGCTCACTGCTGTAAAACAAAGTTCAGCCTTGCTAGAGAAACCTGAGCAACAAAGTCAATATTCATTTCATCACTGTAGATGCAAGTGCCTCGCAGTTTGGTAGCAGAACGTCCATTTGATGAAAAAATTGCATATAAAAAATTACTGGTCAGCCTATACAGATAAATGAGAGGCAACTGGCCATTACTAAGCGACATATTGAGAAAGAGGTGACTAAAAATAAACCTTCCACTTAGAGATACACAACAGACTCATCTCTGCGTTAATCTATGTTTAATTCTCATCTTTAAACAAAACTCTAAAACCATTTCATAAAAAGGAATATAAATATCGGTTCTATTGTTTTAAAATGTTTTAAAAAACACTAACATGGAAATAAATTGGAAAAATATATCATGTTATTAATATTACCATGAAAGCTGGTAAATTGAGGAAAGCCTAAGAAAAATCTAAAGAGCGTCAAAGTTGCCACAAAAAGTAGCGATATTTGAGGACAAATCTGGAATAAAAGCCGACCCACGGAGTCAACAAGCCGACCGCAAGATTCATTACAAAGTCAGACATGGTGTTTTGGCTTCTGGCTGGACAGAAGGCTGTAGCATTAACACACGGTTCATTACAACAGAATTAGAGGCTGGTTATTCAGGCCTGCTGAAATTAGGGATGGATGGTACACATCAAACGCATTTTCCCATGGAAATGCAGGGCCCTCCAGTCCAGCCCTAGAAAATCACTAATTATGGTGCAGAACCAATTTACACTCACAGAATATAACTTCTGCTTGCCAACTCTTTGTCTAATTTTTTCCACGGCAAAGGATTTCAGTCTTCTTCACAAAAAAATGACATCTTTTCTTCTAATATCACAGCAAAATTTGATTGGAATTAAGATACAAAAATGTAAAATAACAAAAATGAGTTCAATATTTTCTCTCAGGAGGTGTACATTGATGTTTTACTAGTAGGATAAATTACTTTTTCACTGCATAAGCAAGGCCTGTTACATTGAATTACTGTTACAATTTAGACAGTTATATGTAATCAATCACAGAAGATTTTAGGCCATTG
Source organism: Rhynchotus rufescens (assembly GCA_032273925.1). Lineage (NCBI taxonomy): Eukaryota > Metazoa > Chordata > Aves > Tinamiformes > Tinamidae > Rhynchotus > Rhynchotus rufescens. Next base: position 26,249 of record JAVCKT010017950.1, read on the forward strand.
CCATTTAATGGCTAATTCCTCAAACTAGAGAATATGTGAGCTCACGCAATTAGTCTTCTACACAAGTAGAAAATAAATAAGTATTTGCAAGTAAAACCAGTATGTATCTTGGGGACCAGGGGGAGCTTCCTTAGAAATATTTTGTGAGTATTTTACTAATCCTAATACATCATTCCCTATTGATTTAGACTGGAACATTGATTGTAAGAGCTGCTATTCAGTGTAATAAAGAATCCCACACGCTGATTTAGCATGTTACAGTGCATTTGAAGAGTCTGCACTGAAAATGGGTTCAAGTGACAGAGCATAGGGACAGCTACATATACGCTTACATGACGATTATTTCAATACACACACATATCTAACGCCAGATTCCCAACTGCTGTAAGTCCAAGAGCTCCCTCAGTATTACAAGACTCTGCATGCCCTAAGATTTCACGCAGAATTTTACAAATGATCAGATAAATGATCCAGGAGCTCAATAGTTTACCCTCCTGAATCTGTTTTCTACTTTAAAAATGGTATTTTTGACAATGATGGGATTTCAGTTTTTATGATTCAGTTTCCACTGAGCTCAGGAGCCCATTTCTAAGTGCTGCTCTCCTTCCCTTCCAGATTCCTACCTATCTCCTGCTCCTCACTGACTGCAAGGCGAGCTGCTCAGATCCTCACTGACAACAGCAGGATTAAAAGGTAAGGGATACAAGTGGTTCCGTGATTCACAGTGCAGGTTCTCTGTGTCAGGCCATTTCTTGTAGCTCACAGGATCTTTAAAGAAGAATTGGAAGGAAAAAGGGAGATAGGTGACATGTTTTACAGCACAGAAAATGTGAAAGGAAACAACATGAGAGGAACTGGGAAGTAAATTCAAAGCAACACATAGATCTCAGCCCTTTCAAACTGATTGAAATGCAGATGTTAATATGAAAGTCTAACAGTGCTGAAATAAATAAATATGCTGATAAATATTTATATTTTGAAATGCTTGTTCATAAAGAAATACTACCTTTTGCTACTGATTATTTTTTTTTTCCCTACAAGAGCTGCTTGATCTAGTGGCCACTTGGCCAGTTCTCTTCTTGACACTTGCTCAACTAATCTGATTAAGTAAATTAATCCCCAGAAGCACATTTGCTAAATGTGCTAGCAAGCTGGAGATTTTCTCCTGCTCCAGCTGACTCAGCTGGCTGCCTCTCCCCTGAGGGTGGCCAAATGAAGGGCTTTACGGCCCCCAGGCCCCTGGCAATCTGTCATTCAGTTTAAGAAGAAACTTACTGTTCCACATCCCTATTGGCCTAAAACAAGCACCATTAAACAAACCTGAAGTAACATCCCTGTCACCTTTCAACGTTAAAGCACAAGTTTCATACAATTTGTGCATGCCAACTACAAGCCGGGCATGGAAGCAGCTCACAAGTAAAGTGTTTTCGCAAGCACACAGTAATGGAAAGGAGCAATGGGAAGTCAGGAACACCGCTGAAACGTACTTTTTCAACACAAAAAAATGCCAGGATGAACAGCTACATTAACATACTGGTTTCTCTGACATAATACACCCTTTGATATAGCAAAAGTGAAGCTTTATGCTTTCAAAAAAATCAAGATATTAATGACTCCTTTAATAACTTCACCCACTCCAATGCCACACTACAGCATGCTCGCTCAATTCTAAGTTTAGGTGTTCATTTTCTCTTTTCAAGTAGCAGATAATAGCTAGTCTTATCACAGACCTTCCTCCACTAGCCGTTCATCCACCGTGCCAAGCACCATCCCATCCTTCTCAGAATTCCAGAGTCCTGGGGACAGACCCTGCTCCAAGGATTTCAGTAGCGGCTCCAAAGTTCTCCAGCCTCATGGGCTGTGTCAGCTCCCCCATTCGCTGCCTTGGTGAGATTTTCCAAGTGATTTTATTAAGCAGCAGCAAATATTTAATTCACATAAAGATTAACAGAAGTGAAATGTTGAAGCTACTTCTTCATCCCTCCTCCTTGTGAATAATGACTCGATTTCATAAAAGCTCAAGAGGGAGCTTATATGTCAATCCCTGCTAACAAAAGGATAATGGAAGAGTCAGTTACTTCCTCAGTTACTGCAGGGAACACAAGTGAACTTCACAAAGGAACAACTGAAAGCAATCATACTCATCTTGCACAGAGCTAGGAAAAATGTTTGTAGCTAAGGAGAGTGTGAAAAATGTTTGGTTTCTTCCTAACTAGCAACTCATTTCAATGAAAAAAGCCTACCTTTACACTACAAAATCAGTAGATATTTTGAATCACCACAGCAAATGCAGCATCCTTCAAAACTGATGCAAGAAGTCCTCTGGACTTTTTGGAAGTAGACTCTATCTTCAACCACCAACATGCTCCCTTATCTACCACACAGCAGCACTGTCAGCTTGCTGTGGTTGGACAGAAATCATAATAAAACCCACTGCAAACTAGATGTTTTGCTTATATCCTGGCTCAGAACTGCATTTATTAGATCATTTTTGCAAAAGTGACATTTAGAAGAATCCTCCTGGACTATATTCCACTTACCCGGCTACATCACACGAAGCATCAAACCAACAGATGCTCCTACCTGAACACCAGGGCTCATTAAGAGCATCTCTACACAATAAGTACTGAGCATCCATAACCAGAGGCTACTCCAAACAGTTAGAGCATCTGTAATCAGGCTACTCCAAACAGTTAGAGTAGGGAGTTTCTCAGGGCTTTCCTGGCTTTGCAGCTTCATCAAAAAGTGCGCAGCTACTCACGATCTCCCTATATCAGAATTTTAAGCTTAGCAGGATACAAAGCCCTGGCTCTAATAGCTTGAAAACACCCATCTGAAAGGGCTAAAGCTTGGAAAATGCAAGCAGCAATAAAATCTGTTTGGCTAATCTAATGCTGTCAACTCAAGCAATTCATCCAGGCTCCTCATCCCTCTTAGTCATGACATGGACTGGCAACTGAGAAAGCTACACATCCACTGACTAATTTAAGTCTTCCCTGACACTGACTGATACCTTGTCTGGGACTGCAGGATGTGTCATGCTGATGGGCTGCCTCCATACCCTAATACCTTCACACAGGGAAAGCACTGAAAGCCAAGGCATAGAGACTTTCCTTAGAACTACATCAAAGCATGTTCCTTGATGCATGAACTTCTGAGAGAGGAGCTGAAGGTCAGGGAGAATGACTTGAATCCACTTAGCATAGACAAAACTCACAGCTTAGCTACTCCACATGTTAACTGTGAAAAGCACTCCCTAATGAAGCACTCCAAGGGAATGGAGAAGACCAAGTCCTTTCCGCATTGGATTCAGACTTTGCTGACGAACACATTACACTTGGGAGCACTAAAAGTAAATCCTGGGCTGAGCTTTTCACCTTGACTGAACAGTTCCTAGTTACTCTGCTGTTACAGATGGCAAATGGGATCATGATAAGAATAGCACCCAGCAGTCTTTTTAAAGAGACAGAGCTGAAACACTGTTTTTACTGGGAACAGTGACTTCAATACCATTCAAGTCAAGTCACATGGACAAGCACACGGACACAACTGAGCAGAGATCTGAGCTGAGAATCAGTGGGAGGCAAAGGTAAATGTTTTTTATTTTTTATTACAGTTTTTTTATTACTGTGTGTCACAAAGCATGTTGGAAAAGACAACATACTGATATGTAAATGTAAGCAACTACCACCAACTTAAGTGTCACCAGTTTTTGATCTTCAACAGTAGATAACTCAGCAGATAGAGATCAGACCCGCTCGCTGCCTTCTCTGGCCTTCATCTCCTTCCCCATGCTAATCTCCACAGGCTGCCGGTTCCAACCTAGGTGCATGTGGGAGCCAGAAAACTCAGGGTTTATCGCCATGTTTTGTTACAGTAGTTGTCCAGCCATACACCTCGGGAATTGTTCAGCATCTCAGGAGAGAAATGGAGCTGGGAGAGGAAGATGATTTCCAGCAAGGGAGCAGCAAAATGGAGTGAAGGAGCAAAGAACTGAGCATCCCTCACCAAACTCTGAGCTGTTGGAGCTGAAGGGAGCT
>JAVCKT010017952.1:0-13974 GCA_032273925.1 Rhynchotus rufescens
GAGTCTAATCCATGTCCACAGCAGGTCTCTGACGGAGCAGCAAAGTCCTCCGCTCTTCTGAAGTGTGGTACAAGCAGTTGTAGGGCTGTTGGTGAGAAGGGACTATATGAAAGAGGGACTATGGATTTCCAGGGAGCTCCCTTTGAGCAGGAGGGCGTGGTTCTTAAGAAAGGAACCTACAGCAGTCCTATAAAGCCTGAGGAGGAGGTGGACAGGACCTTCACATAGCTCATTTGCCACGTGCTGCCTTGACACCGTGAACACACTGCCAGCAGTGTCAAATGCATCAGCAGATGGAGGAGCCGGGCAGGCCCCGGGACGCTGTTGTGCGCCGGCTCGCTGCGCTCGTGCCCTGCGGCCCCCTCCGCCCGCAGCGCGTGGTGGGAGCAGGGGCAGAGCAGAGGGGGCAGCAGATCCGGCGCGAGCCGTGCGGCTCGGCCGGCCCCCAGCCCGGCTCCCCGTGCGCGGGCGGCTCGCCTCGCTCCTGCTCCCCTTTTATTTCAGGCACCTTCGATTTTGGGCTGGAAGTGCAAAGCAGGGGGGTTGAAAATGGCTTGTGTTTCCTATGAAGGGAGCTGTTTATTTTCCTTTGGCTAAGCCAGTGCCTGGAAGGTCAGGGCCTCGCTCGTGTGTCAGTCACAGGTAATTAGGGTTAACAGCTCAGAGTGCCTTTATGCAGGGTGTGTGAGGGTTACTGTTCTCGGGCCCGGGCGCTTCCTGTTTCCAGGCAGCTGGAAAAGTCCAGTGCTCTGAAAAAGGTCTTTATTCCAGCCAGAACCTATGCCTGTTGCTGCACCTACTGGATAGACTCTGCCTTGCCCAGGGTGCAAACAGGCTGTTGTTTCTTTCCTGGGTTGCGGGGGCAGTGAGGGGCCTGTAGGTACCCACAGCTACACAACAACAGGGCTTGTGGAGGCCGTGGGGCCTCGCGATGCTGCTTTCTGAGGCGTGGAGTCTTCGTTTCCCTGGCCAGAGGTAGAGCAGAGCCAAGCGGAAGGTGGTCAGTTCCTCTGTGTCCGTCTCCTGTGCCGTGTTCACACACAGACCAGAAAATCCTGAATGTCAGAGGGGAGGAGGAAGAGACTGTTGCGTTTTGCTCCTTGGAGGTGGCAGAGGAGCGCAGTGGAAGGGGCGAAGCTCTCCTCCAGGCTGGGCTTGCCGTGTTTGGGAACGGTGGAGACACCTTGGATTTGCGCCTTGGATTTTTTCCACCCTTGCCCTGACCGTAGGAGCTGTAGGGGGTGCAACAGAGCAACCGGCCTCTTGCACGTGTTGTCTGAATTGCACCGTGTGCCGGGCTGGCCTGCACAGCGCTTCGTGTGCTCGCTCAGGGGGAGTCCAAGTCCAAAGTTCTTTCCAAGTGGGGGACGGGAGAACTGAGTGCGGCCAGGGCCGTGTGTGCAGTCGGCGCCAGGTTTCCGCAGCGCGAGCCCTGCGCACGGGGAGGCTGGAGCAGCTCCCGCACGGCTGCCGCAGGAGCCGGCGCTGCCCTGGCTGAACAGGCGTTGCACAGAGGGCTGGAGCCCGAAGATGGGTTAACGGAGCGGCTGGGCCTCGAGCGCGGCTCCGGGGAAGCTCCTTGCTGGCTGGCTCCCGCTCCGGGGTGTTGCTCCGGCTGGTGGTTTGGGGCCCAGCTCGGGAGCCGGGGATGCAGCCGCCTGGTGAAGGAGGCGGTCGCGGTGCAGAGAGGAGGGTGCAGGCACGACCAGACTGCAGATGTGGCAGCGGACACTCCTCGTGGGCACACAGGGCAGCCCCGAGCGGGCTCTGGCCCGGCCGCGCGCGAGCTGAGGCGCCCGCAGCCCCAGGGCTTGTGTCGGCGCTGGAAACCCTGCCTTGTTTGCTCAGCGTCTCCTTTGATCCGCGGCGGCCTCGGGGCTTTCGTTCCCTTCGGCGGTTAGGGGGGTGTCAGCTTCTCGGGGCGCTTTGTGCTCGGGGATGCGCCGGGGCCGCCGGTCCCGTGCGGATGGGGCCTGCGGAGGGTTCACGTGGGGATTCCAGGCTGTTTATTCTGCTGGGATGGCTCTCTCCAAACAGCTGCTCCAGATGTGGCGGCCACAAAGGCATCTCGCATACAACTGGGAGTCTGTTTGAGGGGCTGGAGGATCCTGGAAGGTGATGTGAGTAATTCCAGGCCCAGAGTGCCCAGGAGCCTCCTGTTACGTCCTCCTGGCTTGTGCAGAGCCCGTTTTCCTGTGAAGCCAGAAACTGCGTGTGGGGCAAGAGCAGCTGGTTGCAGCGCTCAGAGCCTCTCGTGTGGGCTCCTGGTCCTCTCCCGTGGGCTCCCCAGCGCCCTGACAGTGAGAGGGGGGAGAGCAGCCCAAGCCGCTGGCTCCTGCATCTGGTTCCTATCAGCGATGGTCCTGCGCTGGGGACAGACGGTCATTAACACGGTGTGTACACAGCTCCGTCTCGCGCGCACAAAGAGCCACATTATGCTGCCTGGCAGAGGGCTGCCTGCTGTGGTTTCTTACATAAGGAGGGCGTTTTGTTTGGCCTGCCGGGTTACCTCAGCCTCGCACCGCGCGGGGCTCCCGTTGCAGCGGTTCCTGCGGCGGCGGCAGCTACGTAGCGCGCCGCGGGTCCGGGATGCGATGGCAGCACCGGGGTCTCCGTGAGCACGTCCCTGCGTGCTGGTGCAGGGACCTGGGAACGACGACGTTGTGAGTGTGACACCAGAACGTTGTGAGTGCAGACGAGACCCCTGAAGCACTGGCCGGGCGGGGAGGTGCCTGCCCAGAGGCTGTCTCCGTGCCCTGCCTTTGCTGGGAGCAGAACCCCCGGCCTCAGCAGTGGGCGCGAGGCAGGCTGAGAGCTAAAAAAACTCAACCACTTGTGTTTTTACTGTTGAGACCGTAATCCTGCCCGTGCTCAGCTATCGCTCGCAGCCCCGTTGTGTGGAGTTTGTGATCACAGCTCCTGTGGAGCACTGCGGGTGCTTGGCTGGGTCCCCGTCCTGCAGGGTGATGAAGCCAGGTGGCTTCTACCTGCCTGTGCAAGGACTGTCTTCTTCCTAGTCCAAGAATCGGGTTCCAACCGACGTTCTCAGCGTCTTTTAAACAAAATGTTAGTGTTTTAAGTGTGTGCCTCTCAAAAGCCTTCAAGCTGGACTTGTTAGCAGGGCCTCAGTGCTGGGCAAGTGGCCTAAGCAGTGCTGGGTTTTATCTGCACCCAGAGCCCCCTGCCTCAGGCAGCTGCGGGATGACAGCAGGGATAATAGCTGCCAGCAGCTTGCTGTTTGACAGCTCTGCTTCCCTCCTCGTGGCAGCAGAACAGCAGGCTGGCGGTGAGGCAGCCCTCTGTGAATTTATCAATGCAAATTTACTTCGCAGGTCACCAAGGAGCTGCTCAACTGAGGGGCACGTGAGCTTTGTACCTGTTTCTGGGGAGCGTGGGACGGGGACGCGCTGCCGCGGGGCACAGCCAGCTTTCGGAGGGCTGGCTCTCTTATTTCAGGTTGCGTCTACCCAGACCAGAAATGTTTCAGGCTGCTCCCTTGACTTCTGGACAGTTCAGGTCTTCGGCTGACAGCTGTTGAGGTTTGGAAGCCCTGTTGAGACCGTCCTGTGTTCTGCCTTCCCCGCTCTGCAGAAAGCCCTGCGAGAGCAGCACGTCTGCAGCCCTGCGGTCACGGTCAGCGTCTGCTCGTGGCCCTTGGGGCAGAGGCCAGTAGCTTAAATCTTCCGCTGCAGAGGTTTGAGGGCAAGAGGAGTTGTGCAGAGCAGACAGCGGCAATCTGGCGCTTGCAGCATCTCCTTCGCTTGCCTTCCGCGAGCCTGCGTTTGTTCGCTTGCCATCCCAGTGTCACAACAGAGGCACTGCATTAATTTCCTAGGGCTTTCTGCGATGATTAATTGAGGCTGAACATTGAATTGGAAGGGAGACCTGTGGGAGTACAAGTGTGGCAGGAGAACATTTTATCTGTCAGCAGCTGTGCACGAGCCTTTCTCTGCTGTAGAATAAAAGCTGACAGAGAAGCATGGTGCTTCGCGTAGGTTTTAGGTTTGCCAGGGCATAAACTTTCATGAATGAATTAAGGCAAAGAATGGTTTTCAGTGTAACGGCGTAAAACCAGCCCTCCCTATCGCACCAGCTCCCCTTAGGGGCCACCTCTGAACCGAGGGCCTTGTGGACACGCGATGTTTTTAAGAGGTATCTGTCAGCAATGGGCAGGAGGGCTGCCAAGAAAAATTTCAGCCCCAGCCCAAATTCAAAGGCTCTCCTTTAAAGATGTATTAAGAGAAACCAAACAAAAACTACATCAAAAACTTGCAGGGCATAAAACTGACCCTGTGTGAAATCTTATACTGACCCTCCTACTTTCTGGAGGAAATTAGGAATTTATGCTCCAAATTTTGACTGTTTTCAGAATGCAAACTGCTGCAGCACCTCTATAATAGTCTTTATCTAGCAAGCCAAATAAACACTCTGCAGACCTGCTGTCATTCTTTATTTTAAATACAGGGTGAAACGCTGTAGCTAAGCAATGCTAAGAAATAGGTTTACTAATCTACCAGATGCAGCCCTCTGGATGCTCTTGGTAATAAGGTGATTATTAATTATTCACAGCTTGCTGATCCGTGGGGGAGGCTTGACTGCACAGCTGCAGTCCAAGTGCATGGGAACACAGGCAAGGTTTTCATTCGGAAGCTCTTTGGACATGATTTAAAGTAGCTGAAGATGCCGGTGAGGTCTCCTGCTCCTCCTGCATTGCCTGTGCTGTGGCCGTCCTGGTGGGAAAGACGATGCCCCCAGGAAGGAGGGAAGGATCAGAATGCCTCTGGCTGCGCGCGGGTGCACTTTGTGCATCCGTCGCGAAGGCGGGCCGCGTGTTCCCAAAGGTGCTGGGCTCTTCCATGGGAGCCTGCGTGCGGGAAAGGGCCCTAGCTGCTCTCGCGGCCCCTCGAACGCAGGGACGGAGACTGTGGAATTTGTCTGGGTGTTGTGAGATCCGTGCTGCTGGTTCCAGCTGAGCAGCTCTGCTTCACGCCGTGCTTTGCCGGAGTACAGGAGTTACCGTGTCTGCCTCGGCTTTCCCCACACTCTCTCCAGATGAGCTTGGATGTGCATGGGTTTCAGAGGTGTCCCCAACATGTACAGGTGTCAGAGCAATGCATTTTATGTAGAGACTCCTACGATACCCCGTGGTGGAAGCACGGCGATCTGGCTGGCATCAGGAGAGCAGCTGTGGTTTGTTGGCTCTGCTTGGCCGCGGCTGAAGAGCGGGCGTGAGGTGTCTGTCAGCTCCCGCCGGGTCGCACGGCCCGCAGCCAGCCTGCTGCTGCTGCTGCCGCCTCGCACGGCTGCTGCGGAGCAGGGAAGGGGCCTCGGGACACTCCTGGGACACTCGGGACACACTGTCGCGGGAGGGTGTCCCTTAGCCAGAGCTCTGGGCCACCAGTGCCCTGGAGAGGCCCCGTGCTCCATGGTGCTCTGCGGAGGCTGGTGGTGTGCCAGGTGGGCACCTCGAAGAGCGAGTTAGCAGAGGTGGGATGGGACGTGTCCGCCTGGCGAGGGCCCTGCAGGACCTGTGATCCTGCCTCTCTCCGTGTTGCTGTCCCTGCCGGGGCAGGGACGTCCCGTGGCTGCCTGGCCGGTGTTACCTGCCTGATCCGTTTGGTCAGCGTGGTTGCGTCTCCCTGCAGTTTCCTCCATTCACCCACTGCTTCCCTTGTTCTGCTGGCACCAAGAGGTGGTCTCGGCTTCCCCATCCTAGCACAGGCTGGGATGCTGGTGGGTGCAGGGTGGGCATCCCCGTCCGCTGCGTGTGAAGAGAGCTCTCACCTGCAGGGCTGCAGATCTCCTCTCTGTGCGGCTTTCACATCTAAACTCCTCTGAGGATGGATGATGTGGTCGAGTCTCCTCTGCCCCTGCCAGGATTTCATCTCCGTGTCAGCATCAGCCGTCTCATGATTTTCTCTTTCAGATGGGAACAGCGAGAGCTGCCTAATGGTAGAGTCTACTATGTAGACCATAACAACAAGACAACCACCTGGGAGAGACCCCTTCCTCCGGGGTAAGGTGCTGGGGGGCAGGCGGTGTCTCGGGTACCAAGATAACTTGTGGTGGCTGCACAGGAGTCTGCAAAGAAGGGGGGCGGTGGGTGGTGGGAGCGGGTGCGGGAAGGTGTTTTCATTCCAAAAAGGAAATGAGGTGACATGATCCGGTGTTTACTGCAGTAGCTGCTTGTGGGCAGAACAGAGGAGTCGGCTTTGGGGACAAGAGCCTGCAAAGCCTCCCTGAGGACCAGGAGAAGGGGATAGGCCCCATGTTGCCTAGAAAAGCAGACACCGTAGCTGAGGAGTAACTTGAGAGGGCTGAGTTGCTGGCGAGCAAAAGCAGACTTGCTCAGTGTTTCCCAACCTGGAGTTGGACCTTGCCCTCCTCGGAGGGGTCCCAAGTTCTCAGCACGCTGCCCACTAGAACACGCCGCTAGCTTAGCTCTGTGAGATGTGCTGCAAGAGCTCTGCAGGGCTCGTGTCCAGGAGGGACATGCTTTCCTCTGCACAAGTTAACAATCTTCGGGCCATGGAGACTGCACACACCTCTGTGGGCCCCTGCATTTTCCAGAAGCTTGTTGAATTCTCACCTTCTCTTTGTGCTCCTGAAAACGGAGCCAAATCGATATTGTTCTCTGGATGGCGTTTGTCTGAGCTTGGAGTGACTGCCTTAAAAGTGGTGTGCTGTGTGAACATGAAATAAAAGGCTGTTTTCCTCCCTGGCAGCCTTTGCGTTCCTCTGGTCACAGACTCCTTTCAGCTAAACTGTGACCTTTGCAGCCTTCCCTGCCACCTTCTGATCCTTTAGCAGTTTAAAGTCTGCCCATCTATTAATAGAGGGAGGCTGAAAGGTGCGTTTGCGTGTACCCCATGTGTGTTCCTCCTGACACCATCTTGGCATCGCCTGTCTCGGAGCTCAGCCACACGACTTCATGTGACATTACAGGAAAGTCTTAGTGGTGGATCTCATTTTATCCAAAGAAGCTCCTTCAGGTGTAATATTGATAGTTATATTGGAACTGGAGCCCTCATGTTAAAGTGCTGTGCTCAGTCCGGTGAGAGGAGCCAAACGTGAGTGTCTGAAATTTTCCCTTAGTGTCAGAGTGACAAGAAAAGTCACAGTCTCCATGACTAAACTTGTAGGCCCAACAGCTCTTACTGTCTCCTTCCCTTGAAGGACAATGAGCTATATATTTTTTTTAACCTGTATTTCTAGAGACCAGTGAGCCCTGGAAGTGTTTGTGGAAGCCAGAACTCAGTCTGTCATGAATTCTGAGCCACTGTATGGTGAGCACGACTGGAGCTTGGCAGCTGGTTGAATTCACAACGCTGTGCTCCTCTAAATTGTGTTTTCAACACGTTCTTGGGCAGCAGCTGAACATTCTCAAGCTGCTGCTCCTCGTCCAGGGCCCCCAGAGCCAACTCTCAGCAAAAGAAATAGGAGATTCCTCCATGTTAGGCCATGGTTCTGTGACTTCTGCCATGCCTCTTTAGCTCCGCGAGGTTTCGTTCTCGTGGCCCCCATACCTTCACGTCAGTGTTGAGTTGCCACATGACGGCTGGAGACACCTGCCACCAGAGCGGTCTGTGCTGCTCCTTTCATCGGCTGGAGCAGGGGCTGTTCCGGAGGGGCTCCGGGCCTCCTTCCCATGCAACGTGCCTTCCCTGGCCGCTCGCTGTGGGGAGGAGATCCAAGGAGGTCCCCTTGGGAGGAGGCTTTACCTGTGGGTAAGCCAGTCTCGTCCTTCCAGCAGCACTGATGGATGTGGTGGTCTGGGGGAGGACTTGGGTTGGGTTGGTTGTCACCGGAGGGAGCATCACTTGTCGTGTCTTCTGTGTTACTGCTGTGGTGCTTAAGGAGTGTCTCTGTGCTGGACGTGTCCCAGGGACTCGGCTCTGGAGCTACGGCTGATCTGAGGGAGGCTGGTTGAGCTGCCTGTGTTGCCTCATCAGGCTCCGAGCAGCAGAAGGGGTGTTGGGGGAAACAGGGTGCCGGGGTGCACCTGAGTCTGGTCCGGCTCCCTTGGAGTGGGAGATGATCAAGCCCTGAGGCAGTGAAACAAGGACGAGGAGAGCACATGGAGCCCCTTTCCTCGGGGAGGACACAGGGTGACGTTTCCTTCCTGTGGTGTTTCCAGGTGGGAGAAGCGTGTGGATCCTCGAGGAAGGTATTACTATGTCGACCACAACACCAGGACCACCACGTGGCAGCGCCCCACAGCCGAGTACGTGAGGAACTACGAGCAGTGGCAGTCCCAGCGCAACCAGCTCCAGGGAGCCATGCAGCAGTTCAGCCAAAGGTTCTTGTACCAGGTGAGGGCCTGCGGCTCAGGTAGTGCTTGCCCAGGTAGTGCTTGCCCAGAGGGTCTCTCCCAACCTAGCCTGGCAGAGGGGGAGTGCAGGGACGGTGCTCGCTGGGCTGTGAGCAGCCCTGCATGGAGGCACGACCTGCGGCTGGCCTGTGCACAGGCAGCCCGTGGGCTCGGGCAGCTCAGCAGAACAGTGAGCTTGGACAAAAGTTCCCAGAAGTTCCTCTGCTGAGTGTGGAGAACCCTGTGGGAATAGCTGGCTCTTATAAAAACAGCCAGTGCAGCCTTGAAAGGCGGTGGGAGGTGTCCTCAGCATCCTGTCCCCGATGTGTCACTTCCTTGCTCGTGTGGCAAGGAACAGGCTCGCTCCCTTGGCTTCCCAGCAGCCGAGCCGGGCTGGTCCCAGCAGCGCAGCGGCCGCCTTCGCAGCCCCCGGCAGTGCAGGGTGCAGGCGCTGGCACTGTGAGCGCTGCAGCAAGAGCTGGGCAAGCAGAGTGCCCGGGAGTGAGCGCTGCCAGGCCCCAGGAACTCCCTGCTGCTGAAGGTCCCCAGCTTCCTGCTCCCTGGGGAAAGGGTCTCTCACTGGCCCCAGTGAGCAGCAGCCCTGAGCACTGTGGTTTCGGAGCACCCTGATCCTGGCCTTGCTGCTGAGGTGGAATCTGGCTTCGGAGGTGGGAAGCCACTTGGTCCTCTGGGACCAAGTGCACGGTGGCAGCTCCATGAGCAGTCTGGAGCGTCCTGTCTGCCAGCCCCGGGTGTTTGGGTGCTCCCTCACGAGCAGCCCGTGCTGCACGGGAGGTTGCAGCCTGTATCAAGCTCTGCTCCTGCGTGGAGAGCTGCGGCAGGGCAGGAGCAAAGGGAAGGGGAGCAGCAGGGCAAGGGCCTTCTGCCCTCGCGGAGGGGCGGAGGTTGCCGTGCCCCAGCAGGATGCAAACGCTGCTGCCGCTCGCGCAGGCTCCTGCGGCGCGCTCGGGGTGACCTCCCCAAGCGGGACGCAGGGCTCGCGAGCAGAGCCTGGCCCTGCTGCCGCTCGGCAAGGCAAGGCTGGGCTGCTCGGAGCCCTCTCCTGCTCCTGCCCCTCTCCTCGGAGACTCCACCGGATACTGCATCCCAAGGGTGCAATCCTTCCCTTTGGCATCTGTGAGGCCGCGGCGCTCCGGAGGGGCTTGCGCCGGCGCGGAGCTGCTCCGAGCTGGCTGCTCGCGAGCGTCTCGGCGAGCGCTGGCCTGGAGCCGCTCCAGCGCCGCGCAGCTCGCCCTGGCAGAGCGCGCAGGGAGGGACGCGCGCTCCAAATTTAGCCTGATGAAATGATTGTACTTTTGTTTCAAGCTTTCTGCTGCCAGCAGCGATGGTTCCTGCTCGGCCTCCATCCCTGCGGGGCTTCGTGCCCAGGTTTGCCCCTCTCTGCCTACCTGGCGAGGGGCGCGGGGTGGGCGGCCGCAGCCAGGACCCCTGTCCCGTGCCTGCCGCGGGCTCCCAGCCGGCGCACACGGGCAGCAGGCTCGGCAGCGGTGCCGCTCGGGCCAGGGCACCTTGCCATCCTGGTGCTGCCCCGCACCACGTCCCGCAGGGCCGGCTCCTGCGGTGCTGCCCGCACACGTTTGTTGCAATTAGATGTTCGTGGGTGGCTGCAAGGTGAGAGCTCAGGATGTGACTCGGCTGCGTTGCCGCCAGCCCGTCCGGGAGGGCAGCGGAGGCTGCGCAGAGCCCGGGTGTCCGTCCAACCGCGGTGCCTCGTGCGCCCTGTTTGCTCGGGACTCCGGAGCAGGGCAAGGAGCTCGGGGGAGCCCGGGCGGCCCAGGGCTCTGCACCCTGCCTGGGCGGCTGGCAAGCGCTCGCGCAGCCCCTGGGTGCTGCTCAAGGGGGCAGGTTTGGGGGTGCTGCAGTCGCCCCAGCCCGGGCAGCAGCAGGGAGGGCCTGGCCGGGGGCAGCATTCCCGGGCTGGCTCAGGCCAGCAACGTGCACGGAGCCGGGAGTGAGACGTGTGGGAGCGCAGCCCCTCTCCCGCAGCCCCGCTTGAGGCGGTGCAGCGCGAAGCCCTTCGGTCACACAGCATTTCCCTGCAAGCACCTGGAGCTTCGCAGCGCCCTTCTCCCCTTCACCCAGCTGCTGGGTGCCCCCGGGGCCCTACCGAGCACCCCCTCCCCAGCCCGGGGCATCCCTGGTTCAGGCTGGGTGACGGGGCGGGAATAAAGGTGCTTTGTGCAGCAGCCCCCAACCTGCCGGGGGCGGCGGCGGCGGGGCCGGAGCCGCCCGTCTGCGCGCATGAATGTGCCCTCAGTGCGAGCGCATCCCGCGGCGCGGTGCCCCGCGCGGGGAGGGGGGCCGCGGCCCGCCAGGAAGCGCTGGGCGTGGACAGGGCTTGTGGGAATGATTTCATTGGAAAGGCCTGCGATATTTTTTCCCTCTTGTGTGTGGTTCTTGGAGGAGGCTGGAGGTGTAACCGGTGGGGAGAGTCGCCTTGGCCAGCGGGCGCCGAGCAGCCGCGCACATCTGGGCTCCGCGGCCGCCGCTCGCGCCGGGCACACCCCCTGCCCCGCCGCCCCCCGCGCTTTTTATTTTATTATTTTTTTTTTTTTTTTTTTTTTTTTTTGACACCCCGAGTGCAAGTTTTTTTCCTAGCTCTTTGGGAGCAGCTCCCCTGTGCTGCGAGCTGTGGGCCAAGAGGAGGCGAGTGGAAAGCTGGGGCTGTGCGACTCCCCGGCACCCCCGTGCTCTGCTTTTTCCGGGCACCTCTGCCTTGTTTTTCATTTTGTACTTTTCTGCCATCTCTGTCTCTAGTCGTCCGGCGCCTCGTCTGACAATGACCCACTCGGGCCCCTTCCTCCCGGCTGGGGTAAGTACTGAGCCTGTCCCACGTTGCCCGCATCCCATGCGCGTTCCTGGGTGCCTCGGCGGGGGGACACTGTCCCCCGGGGCCCTGCTGCCTGCGCAGCCACATCTGTCCCTGGTCAGCTCTTTCTCATGTTTAAATTCCAGCTTTTTCTCACTCTCCTTTTCCCCGTTTTCCTGGAGGGGTTCCTGGGGCTCGCTTGCAGCCCCGGAACGCAGAGGTGTTTGTGGTCGTTCGCTGGGCTGGAGGGCAGGCCGGGCATCCCGCGTGTCCCTCCTGCGCTGGGGCTGGAGCGGGGCTGTCCCGCTGCGCGGAGCCCTTGCGCCGCGCTCTCCACTGGGCTCTGCCCTGCCTCCCGCTCAGGCGGGTCCCAGGGTGGCCGTGGCATCGTGGTGCTCCAGGGAGCAGCCACGGGATGGGCAGGTATCCAGTGGGGCCGAGGGGCGCTGGGCCCTGGCAAACGATCCTGGCCCTGGCCCTGGAGCCCTGGCGCATCCCTGGAGAGGGAGGTGCCGGCTGGAGCCGATGCTTGCGGCCTGCCCGTCCTCCTTCCCGGGAAGTGGCTGTGCCGGAGACCTGCCCAGCTCTGCTGGGCCCCTTCTCCCGCTCTGGAGCGGCAGCTGGGGGTGCTGGGGACCGAGAGGCTCACGCAGGGTTGCCGAAGGCATCGCTTGCAAGCAGGGAGGGAGCGTGGATGCGAGCGGGGACCAGGGCATCATTGGTGCCTCTGAGTGTCCCACAGCTCTGCCCAACACTGGCAGTGCCCTGCGTGCCGGGCTGACAGGGACGAGTCTCCTGTGCCCTGTTTCTGTGGAGCTGGTGGCGACAGCGCCTGTGCTCGCCCGCGCTCTCCCCCTTGGCCGCTCACAGCAGCGGGCGGCTCCGGGACGGGGC
Organism: Rhynchotus rufescens; assembly: GCA_032273925.1. Classification (NCBI taxonomy): domain Eukaryota; kingdom Metazoa; phylum Chordata; class Aves; order Tinamiformes; family Tinamidae; genus Rhynchotus; species Rhynchotus rufescens. The sequence continues at coordinate 12,036 of JAVCKT010017952.1, forward strand.
GCGTGTGCAGGGCGTCCCAGCTGCCGTGGAGCAGGGCTGTGTGCAGCGGTGACGCAGGCGTGCAGCGAGGAGGTGGCACGGGACGCACGTGTGCCCTGGTGCGAGGCAGAGCTACCGGAGCTGTGCGGAGGAGGAGGAGGAGGAGGGAGGCCGGGCATGTGGGCGCTCAGAGCGCGGGATGCGGGTCTGGAATGTGCTGTCCGGCTCCGAGGGGTGCTCGGAGCGCAAGCCTGGGCACGCTTGGGAAAGTGTTCCTAGCGTTGCAGAGCCGGGCACGGGCTGTGCGCCCACCGGGGCGCCTGGCCACGCAGCTCGCAGCACTCGTAGCCCTGGGCCCACTAACGCTCTCTGCCTTCCCCCCCTAGAGAAGAGACAGGACAACGGGCGAGTGTATTACGTGAACCACAACACGCGGACCACGCAGTGGGAAGACCCTCGCACGCAGGGGTAGGTAGGAGGCTCGTGTGGGCGGCCGGGGGCTGAGCCTGGGCAGGCCTGCAGCGCTGGGCCAGGCTGCGGGAGTGAGCGCACCAGGCCTGGGTGGGCTCGGAGCCCGTGGGAGCCGGAATCCGGAGCGCTGGCCTTGCGGGGATGCCAGGCTGCGGGAGCAGAGCAGCGCCGCTGGGAAGGGCCTACGCCTGGGCAGTGGGGTGGGCTTGGGGCACTTGGGCAGGAAGAGCTGCCTCCCCATCACTCCTGCCAGGGCCTCGCTGAGCCTCCCCGAGAGCTTCGACCCCGCAGAGTCCTGCTGCGGTGAGGAGGTGGCCAGGTCCCCGCTCGGGCACCTCTCCCACGGGCGGAGAGCAGGGCCCTGGCCTGGCTGCCGATGAGGGCCAGGTCTGCAGCCTGGCAGGGCTCGTGTGCCCAGGCACAGGACTACAAGGCTGAGCTAGTCCCACTGGGCAGGGGCAGGAGGCCCTGGACCCTGGCTGCACACTCAGCCTCCTTGTGCCGCGCAGGATGATCCAGGAGCCGCCCCTGCCGCCCGGCTGGGAGATGAAGTACACGAACGAGGGCGTGCGCTACTTCGTGGACCACAACACCCGCACCACCACCTTCAAAGACCCCCGGCCCGGATTCGAGTCCGGGTAAGGCCTTTGGCGCCGGCCCCGTGTTGGGCAGTGGTAGGGTGGCACGGGGCGCTCCCACTTGCCCGGCTTGTTTGCAGCTCTGCTGCGTGTGGTCGCGTGCAGGCTGGAGGGATGGGCCTGTTTGTCACCAGGACCTCAGGAGCTTCCACAAGGCTCTGCTGAGGGAGAGCTCCCTGCGTGCGGCCGAGGGGCCCCGACCTAGGGACTGTGTCGTCCCCACTGTGGGCTGGCGGGCACGGAGCTAATGGGCGGTGGTGCCCGGCTGGGAGCTGAGACTGGCAGCTCCCGTTGGAGCGCATGGGGACGTGGGGCTGCGTCCTGAGCCGAGGCCTGCGGTGCCGTTGCAGGAGCAAGCAAGGCGGCTCCCCCGGCGCGTACGACCGGAGTTTTCGCTGGAAGTACCACCAGTTCCGCTTCCTCTGCCACGTGAGTAACGTGTCCTGCACGAGGGCCAGGGGCCCGGCAGGTCTGTGGAGAGGCGGACCCGGCGGGCCGGCTGGGGAGAGCAGAGCCGCCGCGCCGCCCGCCAGAGCCCTGTGTGTGCCTTGCAGTCCAACGCGCTGCCCAGCCACGTGAAGATCAGCGTCTCGCGGCAGACGCTCTTCGAGGACTCCTTCCAGCAGGTGAGGAGGGCCGGTGCGGGCGCCGAGCGGGCCCCTTGCGGCGCGGCCTCACGCTTCCCTTCGCTTGCCGCCAGATCATGAACATGAAGCCGTACGACCTGCGGCGCCGCCTGTACATCATCATGCGAGGAGAGGAAGGCCTGGACTACGGCGGCATTGCCAGGTGAGCGCCGGCGCGGCGGGACGGGGCCGGCCCGGCCAGCGCGGCGCCCCTCGGCGCTGTGT
>JAVCKT010017954.1:0-16246 GCA_032273925.1 Rhynchotus rufescens
CTGCCCCCTGCACGACCAGCCCGCGGCACTCGGCCTTGTTGGGCCAATGGGGGAGTCTAGAGCAGAGCCGCTTACCCTGGGGGCAGAGCATCCAGGGCCAGCACCACAGCCCGCGGCTGCGGGGCGCCCGCGCCGGGCGCTGCCTCTTCTGCCTCCGCGGAGGCCGAGGCGGCGGAAAGGGCGACGGAGCCGTCGGTTGCGCTCGTCGCCGTCGTGGGGCTCGCTCCTGCTGCCGGCCTCTCCTCTTCCCCGTCTGCAGCGCCCGCCGGGTCTCCGTTCACTGAAAAGGCAGAGCTGTTAGTGTAGGAAGGGCAGCAGGGCTGCGGGCCCACGGAGTGCCGCTGCCAGCCCCGGCACCAGGGCAAACGGTGGGCGGCAGCAGCTCCCACCCACACGGGGACCCTCGGGGTGCCCCAGGCTGCACAAAGGCTCCCTGCACCCAGGAGGACGTGTCAGATCCTCTGGGAACGGCCACCCCCTTCTCTGCCCGCAGGCAGAAGCAGAGGCTCTTGGCACCTGCGCTCAGCATCTCTGCTGCTCACACAGCTGCAGCCACCTTGGCTACTGGGCACGAGCTCAGGAAGCCTCCCCACGAGCTCCCCTCCAGGCACGGAGGGCACGGACCAGGCACTGCACTGGTGAGAAATAAATTTAGCTGGATTCCGCTGCCCTTTTGGAAAAGGGAAGGGGAAGACACAGAGCAAAGGAAAATTATGATGAAAACTGATCGGGAGGAAAATTCAGACCAAAAAACGGAAGGGAATTTGTTTGGGAAGACTTATTAGGTAGCCAAAAAGCATGACTTGACAGTCAAGCACAGGATAACTTCAGCTGGAAGGCATCCTGCTTTCAGTGGCAAAACAAAAGCATTAAAAACAAAACAGCAAAATACAGCACAAAAAGGGAAGCGGGCAGAGCTCCAAGAGTTAAGAAACATAGAAAACTCTAAAGAAAGATAAAAGTACAAGAGAAATATCTGTGCCTAAAAGCCAAAATATGCAGAAGTATTCTAGGAAATGAACCTTATAATAGAATAATCACTCCCAGATAGAGACAGAAGAGGCAAGCTGCTCAGTACTCTTTTGCTTTTCAGCCGAGGGAAGCAGGACAACATCCCCTGTCGCCAGAGCAAATACTGGTGCCGGCACCTAGGGACTGCAGGAGCCTCTGCGGCAGCATCTAAAGAAGATGCAGGTTCCTGAATCGGGGGCTCCTGGTAGTTTCTGTCGGGGATCCTGCAGCACCCAGCTAAGGAGATCTCCACCTGCTCCTCGTTTGTAGCCTCGGAAGCCTCAGAAAGGGCAGTTTTACAGCTTTGAGTATATCGTGCCAACCTACCAAGAAAACCTGCAAAGTGGCCCAGGTAACGACTGTGTAATTAGCTTGCTCTCAGTCCTGGGCAATAAGGGGAAAGCTGATCCAAAGTTCAATTGATAAGGAAGGAGCTCAGCAGCAGCACTGAGTGCTAAGCAACACGGCCTTGCAGGAAACATGCCAAGAAATAACCTCCTTTTATTCCCAGATGAAATTAGAGCTTTGAGTGACAAAGGTAACCGGGAAGTCCTTGATCTCATTCTTGCAACAGTCTGTTCAAGAACTGATCATAATAATGTCAACAACGTATGTTAAAATGGAAGAAGAGGAAGGCTTCTGGAGACGCTCTCGGGAGTGTCACACACAGCACAGCCCTAGCCCCAACTGCTCAGAACACTCATCTCCCCATGCTGAAATAGAGACGTTGCTGGCAGGACCTCTGGAGGACAGAGGCTGGTGAGCAGTAAACAGCAATGAGGACATAAAGCCGGGGGGAAAGCTGGGGCTCATCCAACAAAACGTGTTTTAACAAACCAAACCCCAAATGCCAAGTTATACTTGGAGGAACAAAAACTCTGTCCATAGCCTGAGGGACTGTCCCCTGCACAGCGAGGACACTGAGGAGGGCGGGTGGTGGCAGTGGACAAACCCTGGCATTCGCTCCGAGCACACAGGCACGAGCCTCAGCTCCAGGCTGGGAGCAGGGACGGCAGCAAGACGACGCTGACAGCTCAACAGGAACATTTCACTTCACCCTTCCACTCCCCATCTCCCTCCCCAAATGAGTTCTGGCCAAACTGAAATTACGTTGCTCCAGGTTTTTCCAGTGAAATGGAAAAAAAAAAAAAAAAAAGTCTTCATTTTGGGTTGAAGAAAACATTTCCTTCTACCAAAGTACTCTGCTTTTCCTTCCAGGTCTCTGACAAAAGCAAAAGAAAGGACGGTGCTGTTCGCAAAACCAGTGCAGGGGAGGAGGAAATGCCTGTGCTAGTGGTGTCACTTTTACTGCCTGCCTCTTACCCAACAACACGGTGACTGCAGCACTCACCCAGGACGGGGGCACCTGCGCCTCCTCACAGCTCACACCCACTACGTCTCACCCATCCCATCCCGCAGCTTCTGCTCTTCCCTCTGTCTCTAGCTGCAACTCCTCTGCCGCCTCCACCTGAGAGCCAGGGAAGCTGGACGGATAAATTGCTTATGGCTTTATAGGTAGGCACGCATCAGATCCCAGTGCTTGCTCCACCAAGCATTTATGGTTTTGTGGGCAAAACCAAGCAAAAACAAGAGAAACCTTTCCACAGATGCGCCCTGGCATAAAGATCAACATCCTGTTTGGAGGTGGGTTTGTGTCCTCCCTGGCACTGGATGCAGACAGCCGCTCCTCCCCATTTTGGCCAGTACAGACCTCAAAAACCTTTTCACTGAAAACTAATGGGCAAATTCAGCTAAATGTTCACAACTCTGGAAAAAAAAAAAATCCATTCAGTTGTGACGACTGTTCTCCTCTCTGGCATCAGTGACATTGCTTTTCCAGTCTCCCTTTAGAAACCTGGAACCAGATGCTGCATCTATGTCATGGAGACTCCGGAGAGGAGCTATAGAAATCATTCAAGAAGTGGGGAATAGTCCTACCAGGCAGCTCTGTGGAGCTCAGGCTGCTCAACTCATCATAAATAAAATCAATAGCTCCTATACAGGAAGGAAAGTCCTGAGCACTGGAAGGTCCCTTATTTCAGCAGAAATTCATTTTCTCCCGCTAACTGTAGCCCCGAGCTCTGGCCAGCACACACATCTACCGGCCAGGCGCAGCGCAGCTCCCGCGGCAGCCTGGCTCACCTGCGCCGCTGGCGGTGCCGCTGCTCCCGCCGCCAGCGCTCTGACTCTTGGCCTGCAGCCGGTGCCGCGTCCTGGCGCCGGGGCTCTGCTCCCCGCTGCCCGAGCTCTGCCTGGCCGCTCCAGCCGAATGCCGGTGCGTCCTGCGGGAGGGAAGACCAGAGGTGAGACGCGCCCGGCCTCAGAGAGAACCAATTCCTGCCTTTTCTCAGTGCTTTCGTCTCCCAGTACAGCTGTCAGTTGTCCCCGAGGTCTGCTGGACACGGGTCCTGCTCCCTGGTTACTGCCCCGAGCTCCCACGAACCCCCCAGCCTCGCGCAGCGGAGCCTCCGCGGCCCCAGCCCTTTCCAGGGAAGGTTGGGGTTCTACACTCATTAAGAAACCTGCTAATTACTGCGAGCGGAGCAGGGCAGCGTGCAGGGCCGCAGTGGGGCGCCGGGCACCGCTCGCTGCCCCGGGCGGGATGGAGAGGTGCTGCTCGGAAGCAGCAGGGCAGAGACACAACCACCTGGGCACAACTCCCTAGCTGGATTTTCTGTGCATTTTTGTTGGTATTTGCTCCACAGTTTGGACAAATCTGCTTCCCAGCTCTCTGAGGCTGGGAGCAGCAGCCAGAGGCATCTTCAGGGCACCGCAGCTCTCGGGGCGATGGGCAGCGCTGCCAGCTGAAGCAACGAGGACAGGGAGGGCGAGGACCACAGGGATTAAACAGCAGCCTGTTCCAGCCAAGTTCTCCCCTTAAAAGGGCAAAACCCTCCAACTGTCCCCACATCCCAGGGCTCGGCTGAGCTGGGAGGGGAAGGCAGTCTGGCAGCAACGGGGCACAGCACCAGCCGTGCCCCGCTGCAGCTCCCGCTGCCCTCCTTGGGGAGCAGCCCTCAGTGACAGCAGAGGAAGGGCTGGGGCCGCAGGGGACATGGGGAAGCAGAGGGCGACGGCTGCAGAGAGGCCAGCGAGGACGCACGGATGAGCACAGGGCAGCCAAGCAGCCTATGAGCAGGAGCTTCTCTCGGCCGTGATGGAAGCACCGACCGTGTCCTGCCGAATCCAGCATCCAGCGGGGCCTGGACGCAGCCTCCACGTGCCCCCGGCCCCGGCAGCCCCAGCTGGGACCCCCGCCGAGGTGGGGCAGCCCCCAGGGCAGCGCAGGGCAGGGGCCAAGGGCAGCGCCGCCAGCCCCAGCCACCCGCGCGCGCCCCAGCCCCAGCATGGGCTGCATCTTGGCCCTGCCCTTCTCAGCACCGAGGAGCTAAAAGCTGCCCGGAGAGTTTTTAGAAACCAAAACAGGATGTTTCCCGGCTGCCAGGCGGCCACATAGGGTTACTAGGCCTGAATTAGGCAGCCTGCCGCCCAGCCCAGCCCTCCTACGAGCGCTCCCATCTGGGCATTGTCTTTTAATAGAGCCTGGAAACAAACCCAGTGGGGCCACGTGACGGTGCCGGACCGGGAAAGGCTCTGGAAATAGAAGCAGGGAGAAAACAGGGCAGAGCATGGATGGGAAGTGCCCGCGGTGGCGCGCGGGGGGCAGCGGGTGCGAGCCCCGTCACTCCCTTGGGAGCAGGCGCTGCCCGGCTCCTCCTGCGCCAGAGGCTCCAAAAAGGAAAGTGGCCTCAGCCAGGATGACACAAACCTTCCGGCTCCTGCTCTTCCTCCAAGCAGAGCCCCTGCCCCGCACAGGGTCCGTGGCCCCGGCTCCTCCCTGGCTGCGACTGAACCTTCCTCCTCCCGGAGAGCCGCCCTGTCCCTGACACGCCGGTGACAGGAGAGGAGGCCGCGCCAGCCTCAGCCTCGAGCGGGGCAAGAGGCAGCACCACGGCCACAAGGGTGGTCGGGGAGGCTCAGCGCCCGCTGCCCTCAGCCCCTCAGCCCCCAGCAGCAACACCAAGCTGAGAAATTCCTTCTGCCTCCGGGAAAAATGTGCAGATGGAGGCCAAGGGCCCCCACTCCCAGCTTGCTTGTTTGCAGGGCAGCGAGCAGAGGCCACACACGTCTATGAACAGCTTGGAGCTAAGGCTTTTGCCCTCAGGCCTTCCAGGGCAGAAGTCCTGAACGGTCCTGAACAAAGCGTCCTAGCCCGTTCCAGCCCCACAAGCTCTCCTTGCGTCTTCTCCACGTGCCCGCAGCTGCAGATGGTCAATCACAGCCCAGCTGCCCTGCTCCTGCTGCAGCATCACCCCAGAGGCCACATGTGCAGGAAAGGCTCATGGCCATATGCAGGGCTTTGTGGAGCAACCTGGAGCAAGGGGCTCCCAGGATGGGGACAGAGAAAATACCAGGCCAACTGACCCAGAGCTGCCCTCAAGGATGCCCCAAACCACCACTAGTTGGATTGTGAATTTGGGACGTCAAAAAGTAGAGAAAGGAAAGAGCTAGAGAAACATGCGAGTTTGCATGAGCTCGTGACAGGTGACAGTGAAGTTTCACACGCCCGTGGCCAGGTCACAAACACAACACATGGTTTGACAGCCCGAGTCTCCACAGAAGGTGAGCCCCAAACCAGACTACTTCATTCCCTAGTGTCAAAAGAGGCCCCTTTGGCCACAACAAAACAGATGGGGATTGTGGCTACTCCCTCTGCACCCACAGCCCCTGCGGACACCTCTGGGCTCTCTAGTTCCTCTTCACACAGAAGGCTGTGGAATTTCACACCCCGTCACCAAGGTTAGCAGCAAATCCCAAGATGACATTTTTTCAGGAGAAGAAAGAGAAGCCCTGACCAAGCAGTTTCCCTTGAGGAGAGAGACTAGAAATTGCTAAGGAACAAAGAATGACCCTTTTCTTTCCATGCTGCCTATGAGGGAGTTTGCCAGCATCCATCACCAAGCCCATGAAAATAAACAGCACACTGCATATGAACAGAGCAAATATCAAACAGCTTTCCCATGTGCACAGGACTCCACTCTGGAGAAGGCAGCTGCCTCTGTGGTGGGTACAGGCAGCAGTGTTTTGCCCCATGCAGCAGCACTACAAACTGTGGTATTATGTCCAGAAAAACCCTCCGTTCAGGTGGGTCTAGCATGAATTGACAACTGGCTAGAAGGTTCCTCAGAGCAGAAAAGCCACAGGGCTGCTGTCGATTTCACGATTGTCAATAGGCTCTTGTGGCTTGCAATGTCAACAGCTCAGCAACCTACCAGCAGAAGAGGTTCTACCAGCTAAGGAGCTTACACAACTTCCATACCTGGAAGGTTTTTGAAGGACACCACAAAAGTGCTGTCCAGAACTCACCATGCCTCAACGGGCTCATCGCTCAAGAGAGCAAGAGGAGAAATTTTCAGGCAGCAGAAGAGCAGTCAGAAGCAGTTAGGCAGCAGGCTGAGCCTCCTAAGCTAGAACCTGCTTTCAGGCTTTCTAGCACCTACTGAGAGCTGACACTGAGCACGCATCTCATCTGTGAAAAGCCTCCTATGCCCAAGCAGCAGGAATCAAGAGGAGCAACCACAGCAGAAGGACACAAACTATGTGCAGCAATCTGTTTCTAATTTCCTGCCCCACTTCTTCCTCGAGTGAGAGACAAACACGATAGGGACAGGATCACTCTTTGGAGCGGAAAATATTTCTTCCCTTTTCCCTTCACCCTTCTCCTGTATGTGGCTGGCAGATCAAGGAGGAGCAGAGGAACTCAAAGCCCAGGGCTTGCTGCTGCGAATGCCCCTGAACGTGGAGCCTGCAGGCTGTGCAGAATCCCTCAGCAGCCAAGGCTGCAGGCTCCCTCTCTGCAGACACAATTCTAACCAGAACATCTGTATAGGCTGCTGGGCCACTGCCATGCTCTGGAAATATAAATAGGTGTTAAATTCAACTCCATGTTGACAGTGTGACACGTCTCAATAACCACAGCTCCAAAAGGAGCTGCTCCGAGCCACTCCAGCCAGCAAGAAGGCAAGGGAAGGCACTGTGCCAGGCACAGGATGGCCTGCTGCCCAAGCCTCTCATTTTCTTTGAAAGTAGCTGTCACATCTCTGTAGCTCTGCCTGCGTTGCTTCTCCTGCCCTCCCCACACTTTCTAAAGTGTTCCCACTGTGCCCACTGCCAGGATGGGCACTCTGCTCCCTGGCCAAGGCTCTACTCAAAGCAGGAGAGGTACGGTCCATCTAATCCTGAGGAGCCATTCAAAGGGAGCCTACACAAACCAGACCCTTTGCTTCTTACCCGGGTAGTCACTGCGTTCTGCACACCCCGCTGCTTCACCATGCCTCCAGGCACCACGCTTCAGCTGAACAGCAACTGCTGGAAACTACCCAAGCTACTGCAGACCTGGAACTCCTTGGGAAACGAAACACGCTGAGGGGCTCAGGCGAGATGCACCTCGCTTGTATGGCCATCACACATGGTGCACCTACCAGCACACCCTTTTCCAAGTCTCCTACAGGCTCCTTTATTGTGAGCTCCCCTAGACACCTAGAGTGACACCCACTGTAAAAGGTCCATCGAGACACTACTTAGCTCTCTGTAATCTCTCACTGATGGAAAGTCCTGTCAAGCAAGGGATCCTTACCTTGATCTGCTTCCAAAGCAGTTTGTCGTGGGAGGCTGGTGTCTGCTCTCTGTAGCTGCAGCCATGTTGATGGGCTCCCGTCCAGCTGCTTGAGGCCCTGAATAGTTGAAGAAGAAGAAGATGAAGAAAGAGACTAAGGCACTGACTAATTTCCAGTCTCTTTTCTTCTAGAAACAGAAACACAAATGCACAAAAGATAAATATGAATATATTACCAGCCCTTTACACAAAAATCCAGGGGAAGCATCTGCTTACAAGTGTTTGCACAGCATCTTCCATCTAGCACAGCCCCTGGGTGTCCCATTTTCCAAAGCCATGGGCAGCAGAGCTGGGAGAACGGGAGCTGTGTGGGTGGCTACCACCCAACGCCCATCGGGAAGGGAAGGGGCTGAGGGAAACCAGGGCACTGCCCACTACCAGCTGAATCTTTCACTGCTGCCCCCGGGGGGGTCAGCCCACACCACCTCCCCATGCACTCCTTGGCCACAGGGAACTGCCAATCTGAGCAGCTCATCAAATACAGAAGATATTTCCCAGATCCAACAGAGGGAAGCTAGGGAAGGGGGGAAGCCTCTCAGGCAGCTTGTGGAGAGCCCAGAGCTGCTCCCTTCACACGGATGGGGAGGCCGGAGCACGATCCCGTCAGTGCCACCACTCCTGCCCCACGGGCGCCCAGGAGCAGCCTGCAGCTGGGACAGGCAGGAGCGGGATCCTTACCTGGGTGGGGCGGCGGCTGCTGGCACTCGGACGCTGGCTCGGAGGGCCGGGGCGCTGTGACGTCAGCCGCACTCCTCTCCGCGCCGCCGCTGCCGGCCTCGTGCTCAGCGCCGCCGCATGCGCGCGGAGCTGGGCGGCACTCCCCCTCTGTCACGGCACTGCCATTAGGCAGGCTTCCCACATCAACAGCCGGCCCGTCCAGGAAAATCGTCAGCTCGCCGCCGGAGACAACGCTGCCTTTGTTCTCAGTTTGCAGGTTCAGGGTCAGCTGCCTGTTCTCCACTGTGGGAGATGAGGGGACATGGAGAGAGACACCAAGCAGTCACCACCAGGGAAGCCAGTTGCTGGACAGGAAGGCTCCGCGCTCCCAGCTCCCACGTGGGACCTCAGTATTCTGCTCCTCAACAGTGGAGCTGGACCCTCTCTCCCAAAGGAGAACACACATGGTCCTTCCTCCAGGTCCATACACCCCAGCAGGACTCTGCAGACACCGGCCCAGCACCTCCCCACATGCAAGGGACACATCGCGGTAGAGCTGGAGAGCTACATTGGCTACCAAGGGCCGTCCTCGCCAGCCATCACTGGACGGCCACCCCATCCAGTGCGGAGGAGCTGTCCTGCAGGCCCGAGCTCCTGCAGCAGCTCGGGCCCGGGCGCTGGGCCGGCACCAGCACCGCTGCAGCGATGCCCCGCGGGGCCGGCACCACCGAAACGCCCGCTGCGCCACCGAAGGACAGAACTTGGCCGCCCCAGCCTGGGACACCAGCCCAGGCGCTTCCTGACTCACTTGCTCAAATAATATTTTTATTATAGGCAGATTGCTCATGACACAACGGCACCATTTTCTCGTGGCTGCTTTGTCCCAGGTGGCCGCAGGGAGGGGTGCAGGAGCTGCCTCGGCGGCACCAGGGGACCGTGGCCATCCACGGCACCGTGGCCATCCACGGCGCCGGCCGGGACCCAGAGCAGCAAGAGCTCTGCCGCTGCCACGGACACGGGGCCGGCAGCTCCCAGCCCGGCACCCGGCCCAGGGCCACGGGACCTGCCCCAGCTGGCGGGTCCCCATCGTCCCCATCAGGGCAGCAGGACAAACTCCAGACCCTGCAAAGGTGCCCCGAGTGCTCAGTGCTCAGGAGCTAGAGGGGCCTTCGCGGCCACGATCCTGCCCTCCTCGCACAAGGTGCTCACGCCACAGGGCAAAGGCGGGAGCCCAGGGTCCGTCTGCCCCCAAGCAGCGCTCAGGAGATTGCACTTCAAGGCACATCACTCACACACGTTATTCTCAACGTGCTTCCAAAGGGCACGCATCTCACGGACTGCTTCAGGACGGAAGATGCTGCTGAACATCCCTCAAACCGGAACAAAGCCAGACCCCATTTCTCCCAGTCTGCTCGGAGCCATAAAGCTCTGCGTTTGCCCGGCAGCCCCGTGTGCGAGCGCGCGCCCTCCGCGCCCGCACAGACCCTCATTGTGAGCGCTCCGGCCCACGGAGGCGGCAAGACGAGGTGTCTCCGAGCGCAGGATGTGAACATGAACCTCCCAGCCGGCTTCCTTCTCCCCTCTCCACCCCCTCCAGCTTTCCTAAAGAAAATAAACACCAGCAGAACCTTCCATTCACTGTCCCCATCCAGCGCACAGGACGCACAAAGGGACATTGCTCCTGCACCAACAGAGGGTCCCCTCAGCGGCTGCGCACAAAGGCTGCCTGTGTCTCACGAGCAGCCAGAATGTCAGAGGGATTATTATTATTTTGGGAGGGGGTCGGGGGGTGATTTGGTCCTGAATAAGGTCTCAGTTCAGCTGCTTGCAGCGCCCCGCACACAGCATCAGAGCTCCCATTTAGCGGAGCCGAGCTGGAATTCCCACACAGCCCATTAAGCAGATTTACAGTTCCACGAAGTAAGGCTGGTAGCAGCGAGAGCAATAAGGGCTGCAGGCTGAGCGCAAGCCCCCGGGGACGCGCCGTAACCGCACACGTCTGACACGGCTCGTTGGCACGAGCAGCGCGAGCCGGCAGCGCGGCCGCCGCCTCCCCGCGCCACGGCTCCCTCCGCTCGCACGCGGCTGCGACGGCTTCCAGACAGGCGCCCCAAGCTCCCAGCCCTCCCACTCCCTGCAGCCCTCTCTGCACCCGTCCACTGCATGAACCGACCACGTACAGGCTCAGAGGCGCCACACAACCAAAGCTGTACCCATGATCCAAGGAAAGCCCTATGTGGAGCAGCCAGGACTGCCATCGACTCCGACAGAGGATGAGCAGATCCTCCGGACACAACCATCACGTGTTCCCAACAGCAACTTACCCCTGATTAATCCAGTAGAAAAAACAAATCCCAAAGCCGAAGCCCTCCCTTGAAGGCACCTCGGGACTATGCAGAAAGGGCAGAGCAGCGAGTAGCTCCTGTGGGGCTGTTCCTGGGCACGGCGACACGCTGCCTTCCCTGTGCCACCCGCCACACGTGGCTGCCCAGCCGGCAGCGGCATGTCCAGAACTCACCCGGTGCCGGGCAGGTGAAAACCAGCCTAAGCGCTGTGCCCATCTGCGGCCAAAGGAACAACTCCGTGCTGTGGCCATGATCCCTCTCACAAGAGTGGGGAGAATGAGACCCTCCATAGGGGTCCATATGCCCAAGAGCAATCCAGGGGCATGGGGAAGGGATTAGCCTTCCCCTCCAGGCACCGAGAGGGTTTGCCCCGCTAATGACCCGCTCTGGGGCACCAGCACCACAGGGTCCACTTCAGCTGGGTGCCCCATCCCACAGGCACAGCGGCCGAGCTGGGGAGAAGCCAAAGGGCATCGTGTCGCCGGAGAGGCTGCTCTGAACCCGGGGACCGCGGGCCGGTTGAAAATAACCATCCCACTCCAGTGCTTGTAACCACCAGGTAGCATGAGCAGGAGCTCAGACTTCTGCCTCGTTCTTTCCTCTGATTCACCAGTCTCGTGAGCAAAGATGAGATGGCAGCAGAACACCAAGGAGCCGCTCTCTGGGACGGGGTACCAGCTGTGCGCAGACACAACGGGTGCACAAGGGGGCAGCGGCCAGGTCTGCACCCAAGGGACCCCGGCTGCTCCTTGGCTTTCGGAGCAGAGAAGAGGCTGCTGAAGGGCAGCCTGGTGCTGGCCAGGGCACAAGGCAGGAGACAAGGGGCAGCACTGGAGGTCACGGTGCCACCAGCAGTGTGGGACACTCGTAACACGGCACCGGGAAGGCGACGCAGAGCAGACCAGTCCCGCTCCGTGACGCCCCAGCCTGCAGCAGCCGCGCGGGGAGGACTATCACACAGCCACCCACCCCGCCAGCCAATTCTCTGTTCCTTTCATTAGTCTGTGTGTTTGCTTTCATGCTCCCTTGCCCAAGCAGCCTTTGCTTTTGCACCGTGTTGCCATGTTCCTTTGACAGCACATTTGTGACGAGGAGGCAGCCGCAGCTCTGCAGAGGTTTGGGGGCTTGTTGCTTTGAGCTTGTTGCTCAAAGGATTCCTCAAGACCACGGCTCCAGTGGCTCGGCCTGAGCTGCAGCGGAATGGAAAGAAACCGCTTTGCAGGATGTGTAAAATCTTGGCATATGGTGCCACTCAAGAAACAGGAGCCTGTTGATGTAACTTGCAACCCGAGCAGCGAGTCATAAAAGCAGCGCGCTCATTCGCGAGCTGCAGCCCGGCTCATTCCTGTCGCTCCAAGGGCTGCCCCGACATCCCCTGCTCGCAGACAGGGGACAGCGAAAGCCAGCACGGCCCCGGAGCAGCCCCTGGAGCAGCCTCCCCGTGGCGGGGCCGCGGGCGCCGCTCCTGCCCCGCACGCCGCGGAGCTCCCGGCGCCGCCGGACCAGGCGCAGCCTCCGCAGCCCTAGCGCGGGGCCCAGGGCAGGGGCTGCGCCGGCGCGAAGCTGCTGCTTAAAGGAGCCCTGGGAGCAGCTCCGCACAAGGCTCTGACCCCTCTGCTGCCGTGGGGCCTGTTCTTAGCCACCTCTGCGGCTCCCTGTCCACAGCCCCATCTGAAGCCGCGAGGGAGCTGCCCTGCCAGGAGAGGCTGTGCAGAGGGCCCCAGCGACAGCTGCCAATGCACCGGGAAGCTGCGAGCAAGGCCGGAGCCTCCTGGAGAAGGAGCTGCTCCACGACAGCCTGGGCTCCTCGCTCTCCACCTTCCCTGGGGCTCGGGACTCAGCCCCGAGGTGCCTCTACCCGCGCCAAAGCTGGGCACAAGGACCGGGAGATGGAGAGGGAGCTGCAACCTTTCCCTGGCAAGCGGGAGCCCTCCTTACCTTGCCACGGACACCGAGGTCACCAGCCTGCCAGAACAGCCACCTGCACAAACACCAGGTGACCAGAACAGTTCTGCCACGCTAGAACACCTACAGAAATCCAAACTAAAGGTCACAGCTACGCTCACGTAGGAGAAACTTAGAGAAAATCTTAGTAAGACTAACTGAGCTAGCAAACGGGTCTGCTGCCAGCCAAGAACCGCCCTTGGGGTAAACGCTCCCCTAAGCACTGCCCAGCAGGCAGATGCCACCTGCAAAGGTCTCTGCAAGCGGCAGAGAGCACAATCCTTGGAGCCCCTTCTCCCAGGCACAGGGTCACCAGGCTGGATGAGGGGCACGAGCACAGAGCTGAGGCTGCAGCAAAGCCCCACAGGGCCCAGGGCAGCGGGTCAGCCCCCTGAGAAAGGGAGCAGGAGGGTCCCAGCGCGGCAGGGCCGCGCGCGAGCAGCTCCCCGGCCGAGCCGGGCTCTGCAGCTTTAAGGATCCTCCCCTCCCAGCCCACCGTGTCAAGGAAAAATCTGACACGTTTTTTCTGGTGCACGTTAACGGACGGGCGAGAACAGCCAGTTGCCTTTTCCATTCATTTTCCACAGGGCCCCCCGGGACGCCCGCTAATGAAAGAGGCGATTGTGCCCGCGCTGCCGGCCGCGGGCAGGTAGGGAGGGGGCAGCGGCCGCCCCGGGAACGTGGCGCTCGCCCGGGGAGAAGCCCCGAAGCGGGGAGCGCCCTGAGCGCTGCGGCGGGACCCGGCGGCTCCACGTGCTCAGGGCGTCGCGCTGCGAGCGCCCTCCCCAAGGGCACCCCGGCAGGGGCAGGAGCCACCCGAGGGTGAACAGACCTCCAGGTCCCCAAGGGGCCGCAGCAGGGGAGCAGCCGAAGGGCTCCCCGGTGCCGTGGGCCCAGCGGTGCCAGCCCGAGCGCCCCCAGCTCGAGGACAGTTCGTCACCCGCCCCGAGGGCCCGCGGGCCCTGGCACGGCAGCCTGTCCCCGAGCGCACGCTGGGGACACCGGTGCGGTGTTGTGCCTGCAGCTGGCAGTGCCACCCCGTCCCCTGGCACAGGGGAGCCTGCCCGGCCCCGCAGCTCTCCTGTGCACAGGAGGCCCCTCTGCCCCTCAAACCGAGCCTGCCTCTCGCCAGCGGCCGCGCTTTGCTTGGGAAGCAGAGGAGGTGCCGTTAGCCGCCCCGTGCGGCCCCCAGCCCTCAATGGGAGCCTTTATGCGCCGGCCGCCGCCACGGGCCACACGCTGGTGACCGCAAACGGCAGCAAACAGCAGAGCGGGTTGTGTTTGCGAGCCGGCCGCAGCACCCTGGCTAAGGAGGCACCGGTGCCGCCACCCTGGAGCCCCCCGCGCCCGACGGGCCGGCCCAGCTCACACAATGTCGCCTTGTTCCCTGCCGGGCCGGGAGCTGCTCCAGCGGCGGCTGCGCCTCCGCCACACACGTACGGGAAGGAAACCCTGGGGGATCCCGCGGGGGACGGGGCTGCTGCTGCCCCCCAGGTGCTCTGCCCGCGCCCGGGGTGCCCCCTGCCCCGACGGCCGCCCCTCTGCAGAGGGCACCCGGGCACGGGCCACGAGGGAGCCGCGCGGGGCCCGTACATACGTTTCCCTCCGCTCTTGAGCAGGTTCCAGAGGCTGACGGAGGCTGCGCCCAGCAGCTCGTTCCTCAGCGTGTGGCAGCTCCAGACCTTCAGGTCCAGGTGACTCTGAGCCGTGACATTCCTGGGGAGAGACCGCGCAGGGGCAGTCAGTGCGGCCAGGCCTGGGGGCAGCAGAGGGCCCGGGGCGACGCCAGGGGGTGGTGGCAGAGCCCCCTGCCAGCACCGCGCCCGCCCGTCCCTCGCGCTGCCCTTGCTCGGAGGCAGCTCCCTCCAAGCCCCCCAGCAGCTCCCCGGAGCCCCCCAGCAGCTCCCCGGTGCCCCAACGAGCTGCAGCCCCGGGCACAACACAGCCCCCCTGCACCAACACTTACAGCACGAGGATCTCGTTCCAGAGCACCTCCGAGATGCCGATCTGCTTCCCTGTCTTCTTGGTCTCGCCGGGGAGCCCGTCACCGGCCACCTCCACGTAGCAGTTCATGCGCGACTGGCGGCTCTGCGCCTTGGGCTTCACGGACACCACTGCGCGCGGGGACAGCGCGGGGTCGGGCGGCCGCAGGGGGCCCGCACGCCCCACGGGAACCCCCCATGGGCACCCCAGGCACCCAGCAATTCCCCCAGCCCCAGCTCGGCCACGGTGCCCTTCCCAGCCCCACGTCTCCCATGAACCAGCCAGGCAGAGGGAAGGTTCTCTGGGGCACCCAGGAAAGAGGCGCCCACTGCGGGGACCTCCGGGTCCCCAGGTCAGGTAGAAGGTGCTCCTGAGGGGCAGGACAATCCTCCAGCAGCCGGGACAGCGCAGGTCAGAGCTGCGCGTGCAGCTCTGGGCGTCTGGAGCCATCTCGTGGCCACGGGAGCAGGAGCCACCGAGCGCTCGACACGGAGCCGCTCGGCTTCTCCAAGGCTTCTCAGGCGCCCAGGGAGGCCTAGAGGCAGCACCTCATGCAGAGAAAGGCCCTCAAGACCAGTGTCCTTCCTCTGCCACCTGCGGTGGCGCTGCCCCCAGCGTGAGGCCAGGACTCACAGCAGGAATGTGGTATCCTTGGGGGGACACCCTGTCCAGCCACCACGCGCCCAGGGCTGTGATCCACGGGCAGGGAAGGGCATCCAGCACCGGGGATCCCAGACACCGGCCGCTTCCCAGCGGGATGGGCGCCTGTGGCAGGGGCAGCGCTGGCTTCCCCGGCCCCGCTGCCTCCCCGGGGAGCGTCCCAGCCCCGGGCACAGGGAGAGCACGGGCCTGGGCACAGCCCTCCCGCCAGGAGCTGCTGGGGGCGCACCCAAAACTCCATGTTCCCAGATGCTGGACACGACCCCACAGGACCCACCTTTCACGGAGAGCTGGGACTTCTCGCAGGGCGGCCCTGCCCTGGCCCTGCTGGCACTCGCAGAGGCCATGGCATCACCCCGGGCTGCAAGGCAGACACGGGAGACCTGAGCAGCGCAGGGGCGGGAGCCGGCGCCGCCGGGGCTGCCTGCGCCCGCCGGGGCTCCTGGTCCCCGCCGGGGCTCCCTGTCCCTGCCGGGGCGCCCTGTCCCTGCCGGGGCTCCCTGTCCCCGCCGGGGCGCCCTGCGGCCGCTGCCCCTGGACGAGCAGCCCACAGGTTCAGGGATGGAGAGCGGCCGAGCACGGGGGAGACACTGCACGGCGACGGGGTGCAGACCCCGCGGGCGCTCACAGAGCACCGGGAAGGGGCCGGGTGCCCCTCAGCACCCCGAAAGGCTTCCCCAGCCCCGAGCGCAGCCCGGGAGGAGACCGGGAGCTCGGCTCAGCCTGGGCGGCCGTTGGCGGCGCCTCATGAACAGGAGCGGCCTCGCGCCGCTGTTAAACGTTGACGCGCGGCCGCCCCGCTTCGGAGCGGCTCCGGAGCGGCTCCCGCGGCTGAGCTCCAGGTCAGTGCCGGGCGCGAGAGCCGCCCCGAAGCACGCGGAGGATGTGGTGCGTGGGGCGCCCGGCCGCAGAGCCCCCTCCCCTGCAGGGCTGCGGCCGCTGCGGCTGCGGCCGGGCCGGGCCGAGCGGC
>JAVCKT010017960.1:0-10618 GCA_032273925.1 Rhynchotus rufescens
GGGGAGGGCACGACACTCTCTCCGCCCCGGCGCGGCGGCCGCAGCCTATTATAGCGCGGGGGCCGCGGGGCCAGGCGGCGGGGGAGGGCGCGGGAGGGGCCCGCCGGGACGGCTCGGCTCGGCTCGGCTCGGCACGGCACGGCAGGGGCCGGCGCGGCCCGTACCTGCAGGCCGGGGTCCGGGCCTTCGGTTCCGCGCCCCACAAAGACGAGGGGCCTCGCGACGCCCCGGGCGGCACCTGCGGGGCGCGACCCCCGGCCCCGCACGAGCCGCACGTCGGGGCCGCTCCGCTCCCCCCGCGCCTCGGCCAAACCCCGGCCCCAAGGAGCCGTCGGGGCCGCGCCTGGGTCCTGGAGCGGGACCTCGGTCCCGTCCGCCGAGGAAACGCATGTTGGCGGCCGTGCCATTTCCCAAGGAAACAACCCCAATCCATGAAACCCCGAGGAAGGAAACGCGGCAGGAAGGAGGGCCCGATCCTCCCGGCGGCGGCTCCGGGCCGGGCGCCCCTCGCCGCGGGGGAGCCGATCGCCCCGTGGCGGTTTCCGCCGAAAAGCGACAATTTCGGCGCGGCCGCCGGGCAGAGGAAGGGGCTTCGGGGAGGGGGGTGGCAGAAGCGGCCGCAGGCGAGAGGGGCACGAGGGCCTCGCGGCGGCCCCGCCGGGCCGGGCCGGGCTGGGCCAGGCCGGGCCGGGCCGGGCTCCGCTGCGCGGGGCGAAGCCAGCGCGATGCGCGCGGGCGGCCCGGGAGCGAACGCGGCAGCTCCCGCAGCCCGGGAACGGCCCCCGGGAGCGACGGGCCGCTGGGACGCGGGGCTCCCGCACAGCGTCGCCGCTACCTGAGTTTGCACCGCTTACCTGCCCCTAAGACTGGCAAATACAGCCCTGAAGCTGGCAAATACAGCCCTAAAACTGGCAAATACAGCCCTAAAACTGGCAAATACAACCCGAGCCACTTCAGTACCCCTCAAGTGCCCCTTCCTGGCAGCATCACTGTTATGTCAATGCAGCAGAACAGCCAGGGAGGAACACGACGAGCTGAAAAGCTGTAGGCCCCAGCTTCTCTACACTTTTACTTTGTGCCTAGAATCTAGCAGAAAGGAATCACCCTTTCTGCAAAATTCTCTGCATTTAAGGAGTACTTATTTTGCTTAGATTAGGAAAAGAGCTTATAGAACTTTTAAAAATATAGACTATTTCTAAATAGATGCTTGTTTTTAAATTGCTTTGTGCAAATATATATAACAACTTCCAGAAAATACTGATATATATATGCCATTCAGCAGCCCTTCTCATCTTCGCTTTCTGTAAAAGGGAAAAGCATTTTTAAAGGTGCCCTTTGCCTACTTTTACACATCAAATAGCTTGATATATGCTTCTGTTTTGCCTGGGGAACTCAGAAAACGGCAAGAGCTACAACAGCGTAGATGTAGCTAAGATGATGTTGCTATTAAGAAGGCAACAAATTCACCCAGCAGTTTAAAATCCTTCCTTGCGGTAGCAGTGCTTTTACCTCACTGATCAACCAGCTTTTGGGTGGAAGATGTTTTTTCTTTCTTTCTGAATTTTCCACATACCAAGCCCTTCAGCTAAGTAGCCACATCCCTCTAACAGCAGAGAGGAGGAAGATGACAAACTTGACAAACTCAAAGCGCTGGATCTGCTAGGAAACACGACGCCTCTATGGGAAGGGGAGACAGGGTGAGAAGCCTCGCGGAGGCAGGACCCAGGGCCGGCGAGGCCGCGCTTCGCTCGGGGCGCACGGAGCCCGGCACGTGCCCCTTCCGCCCTCGCGCTCCGGCAGCCCACGGGAAGCGCTCCCGGCCGCGGGCAAGAGGGGTGACCCGCGTCCTTCCCACGGCCGCCACGCACGGACCAGCAGAGAAAGCTCCACGTCACTCCCTTCTCGTGGCACTTAAGGCTCAGGAAATCCAAGTGGTCCGAGCGGAGTGGAAAATGTGACATCAGGCGCTAATTGCGAAGCAGCATTAGGGCCGGGGGAATAGCTCGGCCCTGAGTAATGCGTTATGTTTAATGGCTGAGTAAAGTTTCATCAGCATTTAAACACGTATCCCCCTAAAAATGATTTTCTGCGAACACCTGGCCTCGGCAGACAGCTTGGCTGTGTAATTACCTTGGAAAGTCGCACTTGGGCCGTGGCGCGAGGCTAGTGCGAGGCGGCCCCTGCCCGCAGGCTCCCCAGGTCCCACATGCCCGGCTGCCCACGTGCGAGGCCGGCACTGGGCACAGCGTTCGCCTTGGTGGTGCCATCCACCCTCACAGGGCCTTGTCATGCGCCTGCCTCACTGGGGTGACCACGTGCTTGCTAAGGACAGTGGTTTTCATCTCTTCCTTGGCACCTCTCTATTTTCCAGTATGCCAGGAACGATGGGCAAGCGGCATTCTGCAAAAGACGGTTACGTTTGGTTTAGTTTCCAGCTCTTAGGCTTGGAAAGGCACCTCAGCGGCGAGGCACAAACGTGACCAGCATTTCAGGCAGTTTTTCCTCACGTCTCTCTCCCCTGTGAGCTAACTTGCAGCACAGCTTACAAAGAGCCGAGCGGGTTTGGAGGTTTCCCTTGCCAGCTCCGACCACAGCACGGCGGCTGCAGCCAGGGAAGGGTCGGAGCCGACGTCAACCGCCTTTGGTCTCTCTGCAGAGCTGTTGCCAGCCCCGAGCAGAGCAACCAACACCGTCTCCCTGGGTCTCCCGCAAGACCCTCGGGTGGCCGCGTGCTGGGTGCAGCAGCCGGCCCTGGGCTGCACGAACCCCCCAAACCCGTCGCGCGGCTCCGCGGGGGCAGCGGCGCTGGGAGCCACGGCCGGCGGGAGGCCGGGGCCGTGCTGGGCACGCACAGCCACGTGCAGCACGCAGCCCCTGCGAGCGCCCTCGGGACACGCCTGGCTGGGCCCTGCTAGAGACACGGGCGCGTAAAGAAATACACTAAACCTTACACTGTGGTGATGGCCGCTCTGACCGCTTCTAGACGCTAGATCAGTTTCATACGGAAAACATTGACTTCGCCCTTACCACTCTTGAATTAGATTAAATCAAGAAAGGAGCACATCTGCTGCAAAATTAAAGATTCCTTTAATGATATCACATTAGCCCCTGCGCCATAAACACTTTAGTGCGTGCTGGGTTTTCACTGTGTACACAGTTGACTGACTGGAATAGGACTGTTTATAGTTCATAAAATTAATGACTAAATCTGTGCAGAGCTGGGGCCTTCGTTTTCAAAAGTGAGAGAAGCAGCGGAATTAAATCGCGCGCTCCTCGGTTTTACAGCCAGCCTCCAGTCAGTCCAGGCTCCTAGTTCTCAAGCACTGCATCTGATCTGGAGGGTTTGGGTTTATAGATCAGCAGGGAGAGATGTTTAAGTCATTTCACACAATAATGGCTAATTAAAACATTTTACTTTAAAAATAACAAGTTGTTTTATACATATTAAAATTATATAAATGCTGGCTTCACAGCCTCTCCTAAGCACCACACAGCCAGTTAAAAACGCTACGTTGGAGAGTCACACGAAACAGCTTTCCTTGAATGCCAATCAGCACAAAACAGTTAAATGGTAAAAGGTTCCTTTCCCTTAGTTTATGTGTTAAGTGGCTTTTGATGCCTTTGTGTGCTCTGCTCGCAAACACGGGTACAAACCTACTGCAAAGCTCCTAGCGAGCGGAGCAGGACAGAGCCCCTTCCCGCTCCCGCAGGCCTCGCAGGAGGGTCTGCAGCCGATCAAACCACCGAAACGCTCCCGAACGGGGCCGGGGTCCCGGGGCTCCCCCGCGGCCTCTCCTCGTGGCCCCGCGCCGCCGAGGCCGTGACGTCAGCGCGAGCGGCGCGGCGCCCTCTGCCGGCCGCGGTGGCGCACGTCACAGCGCGCGCCTGACGTCACGGCGCCTGCCCCCCTTGTGACGTCACAGTACGCGCGTGACGTCACGGCACCGTGCTCCCCCCCGCAACTTCACAGTGCGCGTGACGTCACGGCACCTGCTCCCCCCCTGCGACGTCACAGCACGCACGTGACGTCAGGGCGCCTGCTCCACCCCCACTCCCACCCCACAGTGGGTTCTCAACGGCAGGACCCTCTAGGAGCACGAGGAAGAGCCTTTGGATCTGGCGCTTTGTAAACCCCGACCTTCTCATCCCCCGTGTGCGATAAGGGAATCCCTCCTGGTGCTCGTGCGCCTCTAACCTCCGAAACGGGCGAATCGGTACCATATGAGGGTAGAGGGGCGAAGGAAATCACAGCCAAAATAGCGCCGCTAAACTGCAAAGCCCAGGTTTAGGATTGCCCGCTGCGACTCAGTATTTTGTTTAGACATTGGTGTTAACACTTCACAGGGACTGTGTGCAGTACAGATTACAACAGTATGTGCTGTGTAGTGAATAATTTATGAGCTATTAAAATTAATTCTTGTGTTTTGAAGTTGTGAGTTATGACCTGGACAGAACCTAAACTAGCAGCAAATAGAGGATTTTTTTTTTCTCCCTTTGAATTAAAGTAAACCTGTTGTGTATGTAGAGAAAAAACCCAGCCAAAAACTTGCATACTGACCCTCAGCAAATTGATATCTCAGGCAGTATAACTCTGAAGATCTCCAATGTCCAACACATGTATAACCTGTGTTAGTGGAGCTGTGAAACAGGGATGATGTGACTTGCTTCCCGAAAGGAAGCCCACAGGAAAGGCAGATGGATCCCTGACCTAGAGGGATGCCAGGGAACATGCCAGGTGTTTGGACGACACCAGCAGCACGGGCACAGAAGTTCACAGATCTCACACAATCCTAGGGGCACTAGCTCTGCTGCTGAGAACGGAGCTGCAGCTTCTTGGGCTGCTCTCACACTTGCCAGCTGCATGAGCAGAGTTTCTGCGGCAGCCCGGCTCCACGTGGGCCAGTTTAGCTGGCATCCCGCTTCTCTGCAGGACTCGCAGCGCACGCGGGCCCGGCCGGTTCTGCGGCGCCACCTGAGCTGGCGAGTCCCAGCCAGCGCTCAGGCTCTGCGCGAGCAAGAGGGCAGCCTTGAGCAGGACAGCGAAACAGCTACACACGTAACTAGGTGAGGAAAGAAAAGCCCTAATAACCGAGATTAACCTACGAGAGCTAATTTCCCCGGCTGCATCCGCGGGGCGCAGAGGCAGGGACTCCTCGCTGTGGCTCAGAGAAGCCGCCCGCCGCGACGGCTCTGCCGGCTGCTTCCCGTCACGGTGGCTTCCCGCCGTGATGGGCAGGACCAGGCAGAGATGCAGCACTCAATTACATTAGAAACTCTCTATTTTACCTGCAGCTTGTGCTTAGCTGAAGACTAATATTAAATAAACAAGGTTGAGTTGTGGTTCTTTCATCTCAGTTCTCATAGGAAAATACTGTGCAGTGATAGAACATGGCAGGCAAACTCTTGGAGAAGGAAATGTCCTAAATTGTTCCAGTTAATGGTCAGCATAGTCAGACCCTTTCTGTCAGCCCCTGCTTTGCAACAGGGTGCCAGCTACAGCTGAGCGGGAGCTCCCCAGCAAAGACGCTCGGATGATGCTGGCAAACAAGACTGTTTTACTCGGGCGCTCAAAATGAGTGCGATTTCTCCCTCCCACGCCTCGAGTTTACACAGCGGAATTTAAACAAACAGAACTTTACAGGGAAGGAAGAAGGAAGCAAAATACAGAATCAAAGCGAAGAGCCTGCACAGGCAAGAGCAGGTGAGAGGGCTGCTTGCGGCCCCGCTGGCGCTGGCTGCGAGCGCAGGGCTCTGCCCGCGCACTCAGCTTATTGCTAGCGCTCGCAAACCCCCGCGGTGGCCAGACCAGCCCCTTATTCCTCATGGATACGCAGCATCTGGGGCTCTATCCAGCTGCTGAATCACCATAACGGCTTTTACAAACTGCACTTTTCAATAAGTTCTTTGACACATTCCATTGTTTACAAGGTTTACTTGGGAGATGAAACAAAAGTTAATTACATCAACTGATATGTCAAGGAATGGATTGATTTGATAGCCCCTCCAGATGGGCTTCCTTAGCGTGGCAGCACACATACCACGTCTGAAAGACAGGACACAGAATATGTTAGGAAGGCACATTTGGGCCATCAGACTGACACTTCTTTATTACAGTGTATTTATTTTTTATCATGTGCTTTGACACAAGTCTCATAAAGTGCTATGCTCCTTCTGTAGGGTCAAAGTCTTGTGACCTTCCGTGATTTTAGAGAGAAGGAACATAATTTTAGAGGGCATGTTTATTATTTCTGTAAACAGTCTGTTTTCTAAGCCAAGAGAACAGTTTTGCTGTACGTACTTAGATGACAGCTCAACTTCACTGGCTCACTTTCCTCAGTAAGTCTTGCCTGCCAAATGTTTTTGATCACAGTCTGGCAAACAAAACAATATTAATAGTAGAGCAGAGCAAACAATCTCTAGAAAACTGCTGATTTTTTAAACCTCTTTCTACTACTTGCATAATATCTTTGAATCAAACATTTTATATATATATATGTATGCACACACACACACACACACATATATATATATATATAAAATTCTAAAGCATTCTATTTTTTCTACTGAATAACCTCCTGCAATACTCAGCACAAGGTACCGGCAATCGGGCCAGCTGGGATGGCACAGGTACCTCACGTGATGCTGTCACACCCCCCAGGAAAGGAGCAAGCAAACGCACATACTGGTGAATTTAAACTCTGAAGATCCAGCTTCCAAATACATCTTTACTGGCATAGGTTTTCACAGAAAAACAGGGATACAAGACTACGGCCAAAGCAAACGATTTTAAAATCTAATCAAATCGCCCGCTTCTGTAAGACATACAGATTTCTGATCAATGCACACAAGTGACTGGTTTTCCCTTCAAATGGTGCACACGGATCCGGGACAGGCCGTGCACATGTCTGGAACAGGATGCAATAAGCACTGCAACGTGCCATGGACCTACGGCACAAGGTCTGTGCCAAGCCCTTCCTCTACGATAGCCCGTACAAACTACCACAGAACCCCGCAGAAATTGTGAGCTTGAGGCAAACGGATTCCTCCTGCAAAGGGCCTTGGCTTTCACTGGTGAAGTCCCCCGGTGTCATCCCCGCACAATGCCAAGGAAGGCACGGGGATGTGAGGGGCACCCAAGGGTTCTGTTGCAGTCACAGACGGAAGCCACGGCAGCTGAACGCAGGAAAAGCTCAAGACAGAAGGAAGGCGGCTCTCAACCAGCTCGTGCCGTTTTTAACTCTTGCTCTGGCAGAGAGCACTGTCAGAGGGAAGAAGGATCTGGCTCATGACTGTCATTCAGGTACAATTTCCTCCAGCAGGGATGGGTCTGCCCAGGGACTTGCATGGTGCCTGATAGACAGCCTCACTGAGCTCCTCACACGGAACACCCGGCAGCTGCAGCTGGAACAACCTGCTCCTATAAGACAATCCGGAACACATCTGCCTACCAATATTTCCCTATCTACTTGAAGGCAGTCTCCTTCCCTCTCAACATTCAGCTCAAGATTAAGTTCTTAAGAATACCCAAAATTCTCTTTGACAAAGTCTAATTAATCTTGAGATCTATTTGGTTTTCTTAGTGCCTTAAAGTTCAGGAAACACAAGACTTCACTTCCCCAGCTCCATCTTCCTGCTTTACATGTTTTCCTGCTTCCTACAGCAATCTCCCTTCAGGTTGTTCAATTTTGGCAACTGAAGGATTCACACTGACCCATAGCCCAACTCTGCTCCTAGGTTATTCCAGATGTTTTGTTGTTAAAACCCAGTTCTTACTTCTTGGCGCTTTTTCCTCCTTTCCTGACAAGGACTTTTATCATTTATCACTCATAGCTCAGAAACACCAATCCAACCAAGTGCAGAAGTCACTGAAAATCCGATCCAGCTAAAGGCCTATAATGCAAATAAGAACTGTAGACTTGTAAGCTTTGGCATCAGAAAACTTACCACTAGAATTACTACCAGAATGAACTACGTTTCACTTAAGATATTTCTTTCTCAATAATGCTCAAGACAGACTGGTAAGAATGTATGGTTTAAATTATGCATATGAGTTCAGGCACTACAGGCTTTGGGAAATTAAAAAACACATAAGCTTTTTTTTTTTTTTTTTTGAAAGTAAAAGGGTTACATATAAGATGAATGAAGCAAACATGACTAAAGGAAATGTAGTAGGTCACACTTTTAGCTAGTGCAACATTGTTTCTTTAACATCTTCATGGAAGAGAACACACTGAACAAGGAAGACAAAAGAGAGATCCAAACTTCCTATATTTGTATCCTAATCTAGCAAAGGTTTTACTATAGTCAAAGCTGTAGACTTTAGCTAAGAAATTTATTAATTGTTATTCTGAAGTATAGTCATGCAAATTCCTAAGATACTCAAATCTTTCCCTTTTAGTTTTCCTTTTCTGTTGCAAAATGGAGGTATTACTAGCTACCCATTGAAGTACAGTTATTATTTTAAAAATTCCTTTAATGAAAAGTTTTGGTAAGTGAAACTACAGAAATCTAAACTTTGATGACACTTTCAACAATTTCTGATTTGATGGATCAATCATGATTTTATAGGGCATGGCACAGCTTGAAGGTGTTGAAACTAATAATTGTAAAGCATATAAAAAGTGACAGATGAACTGGTAACATGACAGAGACACAGTTGCATCTTTCTTTAAAGGAACTGTAAGAAAATCCAGAAGAAAACAAGTGAAAGGGCATAAAATTGGCCTGAGGGAAAGTAGAATTACATTTATAGTACTTGTCCTGCCTTCAAATAAGCCCCCATCTGAAGCAGGGAGTTTCCATCCACATAGTGTTGTATATCAGGGGAAGAGAGGGATGAGGCAAAACGTCTTGGAGTTCCTCTGACAGGAGGCATCGCTCGTCTTTTCCAGGAAGAGGTGGAAAGCTGAAGATGAACGAGTTCCCGCAAGATACTCGGACACTGCACACAAGCCCAGCTGCCCTGCTGAAACCTCACAGCGAGTTGCCCGCACTGAGGATCTGCTCTCCAGACTCCTGACATCTGCAGCACCACGTTCACGGAGGACATTTCTGACCTCAGAAGCAGCAGCTCGCGTTATTTTTTCGCGCTATTGGCACAGGTTCATTCCATCTGCTGATTATCCCTCCTATTCTTTTGTTCCCTTCCCATTACGCTGATGTTCATTTCAAACAAGGCAGATATTGTACAATGTGTGATGTGCCTGCATAAACAGTGCAAATGAAAGGCTTGCAGCAAAAAACTAAATCATCTTTGTAAGGGCCGTGTTTATGCTGGGAAAGAACATTGCTATCCCCAGTGAGCAAATGGAAAGTAAGAGAATGAAAACAGGAGTAAAGAATTTAAATCCAGCACTCGTGCAAGAAAGGAGTGTTAACAATTCAGATGCAGAAATGAACACAAAAGGTTAAAGGTGAATGTTCAATATTCCTTATAACGCTTTGCTCATGCCTCAGATTAATCAAGTACAGTTATTCCTCAGCCAGCTACCAGTTTCAGGCTGCAAAGCGCTCAGAATGGCCTGCTCAAATGCATGCTTGATGTGGAAAAAAATGTGACCCAATGCAAAAGAATCACAAAACTGATTAAGTGGAATTTCCAAGGAACTACTGAGATGAAGTGCAAGAAACCAAAAATGAAACCCAGCTTTCCCCCACAACTGTCTGAAGGATAAAAGGAAATTTGACAACAAAAGAAGTATTTTATACAGCACAGAAATATGGATGCACCTTGTTCACTTGCCACAAGGTGGCATGTGCTCATCTAAAATGAGTTCCATTCAGGTGAGGTTTTTAAGATCTAAAAAGCAAACCTCAGACCTGGAGTAGCTTCAGCTTCAATGGAGGTGAAGGGCAACCTTTTAAACTGCACTAGAATTTGCTCCTACAGTTTCAGAGGATCCCATTAGGCATCCAGGAATATCACCAACTAGAATTCTTATATTTTTTCATGGAAAAGTTTTCTCTTCCCTCTTGTCCCATACCAACTCAACCCATTTGCTCATACTAAATGAATATTATACCCTTTCCTAGCTCTATTAGAAAGCCATTTCTCAGTGAGATTGAGTTTTCTGCTGGCTTTGGTACATGCTCTGCTGAAGAACCTATCCTTCGGGATGTGATGTCTGCGAGAACCCCCACAGCACGGTTTTCCTTGTGGCACAGTCCAACAGGGGCACCTCATGGGTCTGCAAGCTGAAGAGAGCAGGGAAGGGGGCAGGCTGCCCCCTCCGCTGCCTAGGCTCCCCTCTCTGGAATAAGGTGCTGGACTGAGGACGTGATACATTGAAAAACTCGTCTCTTATTTCAGACACAAAGAAGCAACGTTATTTTCAAAAAATGGGACATGTGCCTGTGGTTATATCTTTGCAAAGTAAACTTCATCATGCTTTCTTTTATGAACTTTATAAATTCTTTTCTGAAGCGTTCGGGAGGTTGGTTTATTGAAGCAATTTGGCAGTGATAAACACACATCTAGGCGCAGCTCTCGCACGGGTCGCCCACGATCGGATGCTGCTTCCCGGCCCCGAGCCAGCAGAACTCGAGACACGAGCACTGTGATCGATGGCAAGGGCACGAATCAAGCTCAGCAGCACCCGGTGCTAAACGAGGGCCCTGC
>JAVCKT010017963.1:0-16541 GCA_032273925.1 Rhynchotus rufescens
TATGCTTTTAGTCTGTTAAGCTCTGGACTCTGTCCAGCAGGCCATTTTTACATGGCCTGGATACTTTTCAGACAAACAGGATCTGTACTAGGGTGCAAAATTTTAGACAACTGATGCATTCTTTAAAATAACTACAAGTTGGCTCCCTGCCTCTTTAGGAATCTGTTAAGACTCCCCCACTGCAGTCTAGGAATATATTGGTGGACAGAGAAAGTTTGAGTGCCAGCAAAGAAACAAATTTAAAAGTAACCTTTCTCTTCTCAAGCACTCTGAGAATTTCTTTGTATTTTATTGGTCATTTAAGCAAGATTGGCAAGGGCACTTAACACTACTAGGTCAACGTATCTGTAATCTCTGGGAGTAAGTATTTTATGATTTATAACAGGCAAATGTGTGGCAAGAGCTTTTTTTCTCACCTCTTTAGTGATAGACTAGCTTCCCAAATCCATGATGTCATACCATGTGGAAATTTGTTCCTTGCTATACTAAAAAGTACCTCAATTCCAACCTCCCTCAGAAACACTCTGTTGTAGGTAGTGACTCCTGTGAACCCATCTGCGGAGAGCTCTATTCCAGCTCCTTGCAAGGATGCAGAAGTCCCGTTATTTCCCTGTCTCCTTCACTTTTCCGCCCCGATTGTTATAGCAGGGAGTACCTGTGTCTTCATCATTCTCTCTTCTTTTTACATTATGGAATCAAATCACTACCTCCCTCTGTGAAGTATCTGTTCCTCAGCACCTCTACAGTGCGGGTACATAGACTGTGGTGTATCTTCCTTGACGGATTCAGTTAGGATGAGCCTCATCGGAGGAGGAAACAATTGGTCCTGGACACAGGGTGAACAGAAGGGGTCTGGCTAGATTCTCTAAAGGGTAATGGGCAGGTATCCTTTTGCTGTTGCTAAAAAGGGGCTAAGTGAACAGGCAAGTATCTTCCTCTGAGGAAAAGAAAGATGGGCAAAGGTCACTTTTCCTATGATGAACAAGCAAGGAAATATGGCTCAAGGTAATCTCCATTTAGTACAAGATTTTAGACTTGAAATAGGATATCTGTCAGTGGACCTACAAGTATAGCTGCTTCTCAGTGAAGTTTGGCTTAGTTTCCTTTAATCTTCCTTGCTGGAGAAGCTAGCAAAAACTGAGGGATATCCTCCATATGCAATGATGTTTTATATGGGAAAGAATATGGCAGGAAAGTCTATCAATCACAAGTTCAAACCAATCTTTATTTCTAAATTTGCCTCATAAGTGAATGGTATAAATACATATGGATTTTGTCCTGAGGTTGGCAGGGAAAAAGTTGGAATGTTTCATACTGTTAGTGTCGGTAAAAGTCTGCCTTTACTCTTGGTATGAATGGTCTGTGGTAGCTGCAAAGCCACACAGTTACGTCCCAAGTGTGCAGGCATTTATTTTATAAAGTTTTCTCATAGTGACTAAAGCTGTTATATATTTTCTCAGAAAAAGCCCTCTTAAAGGTCCTTATCATGTGAACATGTGAACTGATACTGCTCTACAAGGATACTTGAGCTCACATTCCCTTTAAAACCATGAGAAATGACATAGTCAAGCTGAACTTTGCAGAGCTGTTGAGCTGATTTAGCCATTATGAATGCAAATAGAATATTAAAGTTTACCCAGAAGAACTGAAAAAAAAAAAAACCAAGCACCATCTACCAACACTTGTTATGTCTTAGGAATTGCTCTTCTTCTGCCTTTTTCCTTCAATGTATAACTTGGATTTGAACGCAGTAATTATATCATGGTTTACAGAGTAGCGTTAAACATCCTCAGAAGATTCTGGCAGTATAGTTGTTTTGGATTATCCAAAATTTCACTGCTTTGTGTTCTCTATGGTTGTGTGTGCGAACACGACTGTGCAGGTTTGAGTGAATTGTGTGCATAATGGAGTGAAAGAGAAGGAAATTGGCTGTAGAAGTAAAGTCCAATTATATTAACTGTTCCTTTAGTATTAGCAGTTGTTTTCTACTCATGTTCACTTTGATGGTCATCCCTGAAAATGAAAAAAACACCTTTAGAGGTTTGTTTTTGATTTTTTTTTTAACTGTAGTTTTAACTGTAAAAATCCAACCCTGTTTTATTTATTGAACTAACTGTGGACTGCTTAGAGTCCCCCACAAAATTCTGTTGGTTCAGAAATGAGCCACTTCCAATATATTGTTTTATTTCTCTATTTTTCCCTCATTCCTTTCCACCTATTTCCTATTATTGGTTGATTTTTGAATATAGATTGATTTTGGCTACATTTAGGTCTCTAGAGTGGGATCAGTTCCAAGGTTTAAATGTAACAATTCTTATGGAACAAATCTAGAAGTGCATATCCACAAGGAATATTTATTGCTGGGTGGGCATATATGTCTTTAGCCTTTTTACAATGAAGCCATAACAAAGGCAACAAGGAGAGAGAGTCTGAAAGCATTTTTTTGAGTTGCAGTATTAGTTGGATTGAGAGCACCCTTTCAAAGCATTGTCAAATCCATGGTATTTTCTAAACCTTGAAAAACAAAACTGATAATTTTTCTTGGTTTATAGAGTTGTAAAGGAGAAATATGCTTTGAATTATTTTTGTATAAAATCCTAGAATGATTAAATAGAGGTGTGACTTGGCCCTCCATTCCACTGAGTGTAAAGAGAACCAGTGCATGTACATTGAAACAGAGGATTTTATTCTTTATATTTGATGCTTATTTAGGAAAAAAAAAATCTGTTCTTTTTCTGCTCTTTACCATAAATAGGTATAGTAATCATTACTGGAGGTGCTTTAAGTTTCCATACACTGTGCAGTTGACTATCAAAAAAAAAAAGAATAAGTCAATATGAAAGTCCTCTACTAATAAACTGACAATGTTTGATTGTTAACTCTGTAATTAAACTAACTCCCAGCTATTAGAGGAGTAACTGTTTTTAATTACTTAAGCAATAAGAAAAATGAAGTAAATGGTAGAAAGGATACGGTACTGGAATCTCTAACAAGACGTAGAATCAGTATCTCATAGTTTTTTTCTTTTTTTTCTCCTTTTTTTTCTTTTCCCTCCAGAGACTTACCCATCATATTAAGTAAGTAAAATACAGAAAGATTTCTTATAGTGTTTCAGCAGGAAATGTGGAGCTTGGGTTGGATAGAATGACAGTGCTTAGGAAGGTAAATGTATTGAATTACTCCATTAATAGAAAGTAGATGGTAATACAGTAGTTTTCCTCCAGGCACTGAATTTTGCAGGTGCTGTAATCATGGTGGGCTACAATGATAGTACTGTAAATGCAGAAATAACAATTTGCAATTAGAAACATTTTTGTGTGTGTGTGAGAGAGAGGTGATAAATCAAGGAGTGGAATTCATCAGGTATCAATTCCTTCATGTCAAGAATGTTTATCTTAAAAAAAAAGAAAAAAAAAAAGAAAAAACTCATGGCTTAAATCATTATTTCTTCATGTTTTCACTCCATTCACAAGAGAAATATTAAAACCCAGTTCCTATAGAGAGGCTCTCTGGGTTTTATTTGCCTTCATTACAAAACATTTGTTATATAGACATATTTTTGGCAATATTCATGCCTTTATCCATGTGCTTTCTTAAAAAACATGTGTTTGTCCTAGAGGGTGGCAGTATGTTGGCACAGCCTTCTGTTTACCCCTCTGTAAAGCTGACAGGTATTCAAGGAAGGAAGCACTCTTGAGGAATTCCACACACCCGTTGCTCTCTGTTCCTAAGAAATGGTTTTTCCTTTAGGAGAGGATGTTGACATTAGCTGCAGCATATTCTCTGTCGATAGATCTCCTCTGATAATGATAGAAAGCATACTGTTGAAAAGCGTGCAACTGAAACAGTGAAACTCCATAGTGATCAAAAAAAATTTACCTCACCCATGACTTGATCCTGGAAACCAGAGTCTTCCCAACAATCACACTTCTTAGGTCAATTTAAATATTTTATATCTAGTGTTGGTTGTTGAAGGGAGAGGTGTAGTTCATCATGGAAATAAAATTACCAAGTCATATGTGTACAGAAATGTAACATGAAATACTTGATCCACCTTCTCCTGGGAAAATAGGTCTGGCCTTACTAAGTGCCTTAGATGAGGCAGCTTCAGCTGTCACCTCCACCTCCACTGTATTTTTGTCACATGTGGTCTAAAAATATCCTACATTTCCCAAAATATCCCAACAAAATAAAATATCCCAGATTTTGGTTTGTTTGTTTGTTTTTCATTTTTTTTTAGCTGGTCTCCCTTGTTAAAGAAATTCTCCCTATCAAAACACCAACTAGGTCCTCTCTAGCTTTGTGGAAGTGTGTGAATCACCCACCTGCACGGCATTCATTTTTCTTACCCTAGAGAATGTTTTCCAGATTCAAGGTCAAAGTAAGGGATATATTAAAAACTTGGGGTTATGTTTTCTCTTCCTTATGGCCCACACAGAGAGCCTGGGCAAGGAAGGATGAGATGACGCAAATCCCTGTGGACTGTCTAATGCCAGAACTGAGAGTAAAGGTCCAGGTCCTGCTCCATGCTCTTTGGTGGTTCTCCTCTGGGATCTGTGAGCTGCGGGACCAGCCTTGCAATCTGTGAAATCAAAGAGAAGTGGTGTGATTCTCTGGGTGATATCCCCAGAGACGTGACTGTGGGAATGGTTGACCTGAGGCCAAGGTTTACTACCCTGTGTGTTCCTGTTGCCTGAAAGCTCTTCGGTTTACTGGAGCACAATAAAAATGCTAGTGCTCAAATATAAAAGATGTAGGTGGAGAAGTACAGTTAATGTGTGAAGTGTTAACTAGAGGCAGGCAACAAAGACCTGCGGTGGGTGCAGGAGTTCCCGCCAAGGTCCTGCCGTGTAAAATCCATTTCCATTCAGCCTGGCTCTGAGTGACAGCCAGGATACTGAAGGAAAACAAACAGTAACTATTATCTTCCCCCTGAAGCAACTCCAAAGTGAATATAAACAACGATTGTTCAGAGACCATCAATTAAGCTAAAAAGTATTTACAGCAGGTGCAGAGGAGATAATGAATGAAAAGAGAACTTTATAGTCTGGTATGTTTAAAAGAGTTTGGCTTTTTAATGTCATGTTTACTGGGAAGAGAACTGAAGTGATAGTTTGAGCCTGTGATTCATTTATGAAGAGGTTTGAGTTTAATAAACACACTGCAAACATCAAGAAAGAGCTTCTAAATGCTGGGAACTTTAATGCTGGAGGATGTTTTGTTTATGACTGCAATAGTATTAAAAGAACATTTAAGCTTATGGATAGAACTTTATGGACTTTCTTACTTTTTAAGTTCTCATTTATTAATGTGTAGTTATGCAACCTTTTGAACATTTTAATACACAGCAGTGTTTAGAGGCATTGCTTAAAATAGGGCTTTCTTAAGCTAGGTCCTTTGTATGGAAGTTGTTTCTGGGAATCTAAATGTATGTCTTGTATATCTTTCCTAAAATAGAATATGAATCTCTCTCTTTCTTTTTTTTTTTTTTTCTTGAACATTTCTGTTCTTACTTCTTCTAATATTTAACTATTAACAATTTGCACTCTCATACATTATAGCCTTTTATTTCCTCCCTGAAATTTGAAGCAGCTTAAAATTGGTTTCTTGGTTTCTACACTTTTCTGGTCTTGAAAGAAAACTTTACTATTCAGGTCTAAAGGTGGTAGAAAGAAACACTTTGGATGTTAATTAGAAGCATAGCCCTTGTTTACTGAATAAACTAGAATAAATCACTTAATGCATTTGACCGGCTTAGTTACTAGACAGGTAAACAGAAATATGTCTGCACAGATGCCTAGATCATCCATTCAAGCTGGCTATTCTCTTTATAAATATATAACAGATTAAAACTAACTATTGCTAGCAGTGGTGACGTAGCTCTCCATAAACTAGCAATTTATGATTTGACTTTGGCTGGGGTGGCCAAGGAAGGAAAGTCGCAGGGATTATGTTTGGTAGAGCCTCTTTCAGTTGCTCCTAAGACTGTTGAAACTCTCTCCAACAAGCTCAGCTCCTTTATTCTTTAGGGCTAGGAGCCAAAGACCTTTAATACTCTTACTGAAGGGAGAAGGGGAAGGAGATGAGTTGAGGCTGATGCTGAGATATTTGAGGTCAACTTTTGCTTATTTTTTGTTCTCCCATAAGGGTAATATACCTACAAAGTCCCCACGAGATACTATTTGCTCCAAGTTGCTCAGAAGGAAGACTTCTTTGTACTTGGAAAGATACTAAACAAAAGTCAAGAGTCAGAAGTAAAACTAATATTTCCAGGGATTTTGTCCCATTTTTCACTGGAAATAAAACAATTGGACCATGATAGCAGATGAGTTACCTGAGACCCTCCATGTTGACCACAAGGTGAAGATAATATGAGAATGAGTCTTAGAGGAAACAGAAGTTGAAGTCTCATAAACTGTTTAAATTATTTAAATACTACTTTAACACAAACATGAATGCATAAAGACATATGGGAACATACAGTTCTTTGACATGATTGAATATATGCCTTTATTAATGTAAAAAAGACAGAGTTCTATTTCAGTCAAGTATAATATGATTTGCTCCCAAATTCACAGTTACATTGTGGTTGTATTTGTACATGTGATTTTAGTTTATCTCAAACTGCCTTGCCATTTTTTTGTAGTTGATCTCAAACTGCCTTGCCATTTTTAGGTCTTAAATATTTATAATGTCTATAGATTTTTTATCCAAACCAATGTTTCTGTAATGCTTATCTATCACACTTTTATAAAACACATCTTTTTCTACATAAAAATAACTTTAAATTCTTCCTTAAAATGACAGTTGCTAAATCCTGCTAATGAAGAACCTTTTAATAATAAATCAGTTTTCTCATATGCAATGATAAGAGAAAACCAAGAGTGAAATATATCGAGGTGTTTACTTACAGAGTTCTGCAAGAAAAAGAAAAAGATAAAATCTTTTATGTATATTGGCAATTGGCTTTGAATTGGCCTTTGAATGTAAATGTGAACTTAATAAAACATTCAAGAAAAATATAGAATATAAATATACTATTGTTACTAAGTTTCCCTTTGAAAGAAAAAGTATTTCTCCTTAAAATTTCTATAAATTTATGTTATACCTAGTCCAGGAATACAAATTTGCCTTATTTGCCAGTATAGATATATATTTTACTATTTTTTTTTATTTACAGAATTTACAGAATACTTTGCAGACTGCCACAAGAATATTATTCACTTTTAATACTCAAGAATTGATTATCCTATTTTCAAAATGCCAAATTCTTTTTCCCCATACAGCTATGCTTTAAATCCTCAAATACTAAAACAATTAGAGAATTAAACATAAGCTTAAAATTGTCTCAAAATTAGTTTCCTGGCATGATTTTAATTAAATTATAGAGGGATTTTTAGTGGTTCTTCCACTGAGAAAAGTTTATGGCTTATGTTTCTTTTTGGTCTGTCATACAGCAGTTCAGCATTCTTTTAATTTACATTATTAACTTAGATTTGTATTGCCTTCTTGAGATTTTTTCTAAGTCTTGAATAGTTTTAAATACAAATACAATTTTAATTTGTTTAATTTGTTAAAAATGTATGCACTCTTTTTTTTCCCCTCTCTCTCTTTCTTTTTATTGAATAACCAGCTGTATTTAAAAATAGCTATTTAACTGTGATTAATTCCTTTTCCTTCCCTTCCGCCACAAATAAAGCTCATTAAATATGATATTACCTGGATAAGACTTGAAAAGTTGTATAAGAAGTTTTTTTTTCTATAAACCTGAGAAGTTTTAGTGGGCTCGGTGGGACCTGTAGTTATTTTTGTTTTAGGCAAAAGATGGCCTTCAGTAGTAGAGCCTTGTGGCCCTGCAGCCTCCAAACGCCTCACAGAAAGGCC
Source organism: Rhynchotus rufescens (assembly GCA_032273925.1). Taxonomy (NCBI): domain Eukaryota; kingdom Metazoa; phylum Chordata; class Aves; order Tinamiformes; family Tinamidae; genus Rhynchotus; species Rhynchotus rufescens. The sequence continues at coordinate 7,885 of JAVCKT010017963.1, forward strand.
CATCTTTGTGGGAAGAGACAACCCTAGAGCTGAACAGAGATTTCCTTTCACCAACATTTCCATAGGTTATGATACATTTCTCTTTGGGAATGAGTCACCAGCTGGTGGTCCTATACTCACAAAACCAACTCTGTCATCACTTGTTTCAGAAGAAAAGCGTGTCCTCCCCGGCCTGGCTATTATGCAGTGATCTGTGTCTTTCTTTCCCTCAAGGCACCAAATTTTTCCAAATGTCTTAGCCTATAGAATGAGCTCTTGTTGGCAAGAACTATCTTCTATTTATTGAAAAATTCCTTGTGTGTTTGTGGCTTAACAAATAGTTTGTGGATTTTTCATTTTTGTCTTTGTTTGGATGCTCACATCCCATAAGCCAAGTCCTGTGTTAGGTGAATCAATGGTTTCTTCGATCACTCCTGCTGTGTCAAGTTGAAAGTAAATTTTTAGGAGGTGTTTTTTTATAAAAAGCAGTTTCTCTTTGTAGGCATTTGTACTTTGTTCCTAACAAACCGAGGAAAACTTTCTACCTGCTCTACATTCTTTATTTTCATGTCTGAAGTGCAATATTGGGAGTATAGAGCAGCAGAAAGGTTTTGGAGGTTACAGACGAGAACACGAACTGTGTACAGCTCTGTCCTCCTTCTTTGAAATCAAAGACAGTTTTACGATTATACAGGTGATCTGATTTTTGCCCCTGTGATTTGAGAAACAAAACACCTCAACAGTGTTTATTGATTATAAATGTTCATATTTCAAAAAAGCAATGACAACAAAAAATCTTCTTTCCTTACACAAAAAACTATACAGCTGGACATAGCTTCCAAACCTAAAGTGTAAAGAAATAATTCACTTAATTGGTCTCTTCATACAGAGCAGGAACCAAACTATTACCTTGACACAACTGATATTTACAGATGAGCTGTCTATGTCATTTAAAGAAACATCAAGCAAAATGCTCTTTCCTTATACTCCTTGAAACTTATCTCTGAAAAAGGACAGGCTCAAGGACAAGGCACTTCTTACTAACAAGGAAGGTCCCTGGATGCCACGTTGTGATTAGAAAGGTCTTGGTATGGTCAATTTGTACTGTGTTAGCCTATTCCTAGGTTTGATCTGGGTATTAGGGTGATCCAGGAAAAACCCTGTCAAGACGTATGACTGTAGCCACCCTGTCTTGGAGGGTAAGTGAATTTAACAGTGTGAACATGAGTTATTCCATGCCTCTTGGCCTCAGTGCTGGAGAGCAGTCCCAGGCTTGTTTAATTGACCAATATAATTTTTAGGCACCATGATCCACTTGAATTTTAAGCAAACAGGGGAATTTACTTTCTGGATTTTTCAGTATAACCAGCATAATGAGCAGTAGTGGCATATCTGGTGAATATTTTACTAAACATATATCGTTTGAATGTATAATTTCACTTGGCTGCCCTTACAGTAGTTGTGTTAGAAGAGGCTGAAAAAGCCAGTTCAGTCAGAAAAAATAACAATAAGCAACATGCTATTTTCTGACTTGTAGAGTGACTTTGAGCAAATTATTTCATCTGCAGTTTTCAGAAGTGATTAATGAGTGTTCAAGCTGGCTAGACCCACTTCCTTACATTGTAAATTTGGTCCCTAAAGTGGTGCCCCACCATATATACTTGGAGCTACAATCTCTTTCTTGTTCTGAATATGAAATATGAGACGGACAATAATGACACTTCTGAATCTTTTTCTACCTGTCCAAATGAATTTTAAGCTTTTCATAACCAGAACTGCTTCTTACTCTGTATATCTAGTAGATGCCAGTAGAACGATTGTAATTATTGCTGCTAATAGCAGAATACTGCTACAGAAATAAAATAATCATGAACCTAAACATCTTTTCACAATAACATTTGCATAACATTTTGGCTGACAGAGTATAATTTTGAGCCTTAAAATTATATTCTTGGTATTCATAATAACTATATCATATATTTGTATAACCTATGAATATAAAGAAACACACAAATAAAGAAAAAAAATGTGTAAAGTAGACTTTACAGAGAAACAACTACCACACATCTATTTTAATAAAATACTTTATGCAACAATAAACCATTGACAGGTCAGCTTTTATTATGGATTAGAAAGGAATTTGGGCAGGTGTGGTAAATTATAGGTTGAAAGAAAAAAAATCCTATAAAAATACAGACTCCTTATTGTTTAATTTCTACCGAATTTCCAAAACTCACAGTTAAGCATAGATTTACATTTTCATTATAAGCAATTTTTCAAGTACATTTACAGTAACATAAATCTTAAATAATATTAAGCTATAAGTTAGTAAATAAGCAGCAATTGTAGATTTTTAAGGCTTTCTATTATTTAAAGGAAAAACTTTTAACTAGCAAAATTGTCTGTGAATTATGTTTTTCAGAGCGCAACTGTGATTGTGGTAACCTTTGACAATATTGGAATTATTTTTTTTATGCTGTTTTACCATTACTAAAAGGGCTTTGTCTATGAGTTTGAATAGAATTCAAGTGTAATAGTGTACTTATGTTAACTCCAGTGAATGTAACATATCACACTTGCATTAGAACTGTTATTCAGCAAATAAGAGAAAGATCAATAGTAGTAAATTCCTAAGTAGTTTAAAAATGTTGCAAAAAATTGTTTTCATGAAACTTGCAAAAAATGTGTCTATTTTTTTTTCCTTAGTATGATGCTTATTATTTTTCAAGATTTTTAAAATCGTAATGACTTGTTGCATTTTACGTCTTAGAAGACTTGATCGGACAATAGATGTAGTCTTTTGTAGCCATTTAAATAATGAGCTTGCACAATGAGTTTCTAGTTGCCATTGCCCCTGGTCTAATTAAAATTATATTTAGAATCCCTTTCTCAGGCTTAGATATTTCAAGCCTGATCTTACATTCCTTCTGTAGCTGTCTTAAATTATATTCTTTGAAAATCCTAGCTATGCAAATGATAGCAAACGGAACCATTTGAGATGGATGATTCACTAACAGACGCATTCTGTGTTTTTTTTATGTGTTTTTTTTCCTATTGATATGGAAAAATGAATTTTGAGAGATTCTTGAAGCAAGACTGTATCTGTAGGTAGCTGTTAAGAGCATTAATTACCTTTGTTTGATCAGTGTAATATTCCTTTGTAGTAACAAAAAAAAACTTCCATTTGAACAGATAGAACAAATACACATGTTTTCACAAGTTCCTCAAGTCTCAAATTAATTTAACTTAGCCTTGATTATCTCATTTTACTTTAAATTTTCTTCACAAATCTTCGTGGAATTCTTGTTTTCCACAAAAAAAAAAAAATCAAAATTCAGGAAATCTGACAAAACAGTGAAGAAAAAGAAGCAAGTGCTCTTGCAATGTAAGACAGAATGAGATAGATACAATACAACAAATTTTTATATGGATTTGCTTGCATAATATTTGCTTGCTCAAGATAATATTTACCTGCATGCTTTACTCACTATAGCTTTTCTCTTCCAGGCTTAACCTGTAAATGTGCTATTCAACTAAAACATACAGGCAGATGTCAGTATCCACTAAAAGAAGTAACAATCCATTCTACGGAAACATTGTTTGGTTAAATGAAATGGAGAAATGAATCACAGAAGCAAGGGAAAATTAAGTAGTTCATAAAAAAAAAGACAAGAGGAAGGAAAAAAAAACATGAATGAAATTTTATAAATTTGTGTACTTGCTTGGGTTCCTGGGAGAGGAGCATTGAATTCAGAAGGAATCTGAGTAAGTTTTATGTCAGTAACTCAATAGAAGACTGTATCTGCAAGAGATCCTTCTCTACTAGGTTCCCATGGGGAGCCATCTGTGTCCGCGTCTTATATTCTTCCTTCTGCAAATGCAAATAGGATAAATACAAAACTTTATAAAAAAAAGGACAAACATTTTCCCTCTCTGCTCTAGAGGAGGATTTCTCCTCTAAGACTAAGATTGAAAGATGCAGGATGAACAGAAAAAGCTCAGCAATCCTTGTTCTCTATCACAATACTTTCACTTCTGCTTGGGAGTCTCTTCCTAGAGTGCCCCGTGAGAGTGACTGGAAATGCCCTGCTGCCTTTTGAGCTACTCTTTAAGCTGAGTACATTAGAGATGGCAAATTACAAATTGCAGTCAGGTAAACATGGCTGGAATGATTTGAAAGACTCTATGAAGTGAAATTAAAGAGTGCTTTTTTTTTTTTTTTATAATCTTCTCAATATAATATCTATTTACCATAAAGCATTTTTATTTTGACATGTCTGAAAGTATTATTTTGAAAGGGAGATGACTAGAGTTACTCTTGTTTTGGACCGTCATTTTCTCTTTGTTATTGCAAGGATATTTCTCTGTCTTTATTAAACTGGCTTAATTGAGAATGCAAATGGCACCCTTGAGACAAGTATAGGGGCTGATGGCAGCTGCATATTAGAGTTAAAAAATCCAGTTATCAAAAATAGATCATGTTTTTCATTCATAGGATTTCATTCCAATGTTTCTTCTTTTTATTACAACCTTTCTTCTGCAGGAAGACTTGACAACTGATAATCAAAATAATTTATAGTTCATATTGCCTGGAAAATGAGAGGAATATAGTATTTTGGGAATATAGTTTTGGGAATATATATGGACAGTATCACGTTCAAAAACCTCTATCAGAAGCTAACTGCACAAAAATGGCAATTTGTGGAAGAAATAAAACCAAAACTTTAAAGAACCATTTATTGATAGTTTTAAGTAATATGTAAAAATCGGTGCCAGCTTAGTATAGGTTTTGTATAAAATCACTGTTCATATATAAAGCTAAAATACTCACAGAAAGCCAAGGGGAAGGTAAGACTTTTATTTTCAAAGCAGAAGGACACAATCTTATGAAAATATGCACTCTTGGTGATTGTTTTTAAAGGGTAGTGCTGCTGTATGAGGCAAGAGAATAATTCTTGTAGATACTTTTTTCTAAAGTGAAGAGGTTTTTCCTGCCCAAACCATTCCTTACAAATAGCTTTTCGAGTCTCATTTCTTAGCATTTGGTCTCATGTCTTACCAGACAATGCTTCACTTTGTAAATCAAAACAAAATGGGCCTGCATCAAGCCCAGCATCATAAAGAGCAGCTTTGGTATCTGGCAGAGCAAACCAAGGCTGAGCAGTGCTATGTGGAAGGATGTTTGCACTCTGGATGACATGGGATTTGTGGGGCTGGAATCAGTTTCCTCACAGAGACTCATTTGGTGTCTGTGCTCGTTCTTGCTCCTTCATGTGGCCACTGTCTTCTTCCGTTCTTCTCATTGGATCAGGATGAAACAGCCCGGGACTCTGTTTTATTTCTCCTCCATCTGCCCTGCCACATCCATATGTTAGATGTGGGACTTCCTATTAGCATCATTTTATCCCATTCTGAGGCTTTTCTCAATAGGTAGAGAAAATGTGTCAGTCACAATGCTGTTTGCAGAGAAAGAGAGGACCTTATAACTGTCTGGACTATGTCCTCTATTATAAGAGTGCTAAGAGGGTTTTAGTATCCTTTTTATTATCTCTGATGTCTTCCATAGGATATATCCAGCCTCAGTCATGCTATGATTCTGCTGTTCTATTGTAGCTTGTGAAAGAAAGAAAAAGACGAATAAAGATGAATAATGCTCAGATTTTAAATAACATTATGAAGAAGAATTGTTGTTGTAGTACCTTCCTGGAGAGTGAGAATACTGTGCTCCTGGGGAAATTATGTGCTCGAAAATGTTCCCAGAGTGCCTCATAATACTTTCAATACACTGATTTTTTGATTATTCTCGTAACTTTAGCCAACAAATATTTAATTAAATAATGTGAATATATAAGTGCCGTATCTGTCCTCACCATTTTGGAAACTTCTTTCAAAGCAGATGGTGCATAAAGCTGGAATATTGTCAGTGTGAATTCTAAACATGACCTGGGAAAAGGTTACATTTTTAAAACATCTGTAATCATTTGTGTGTCATATAAGTTAATTAGCTGTGTATAGATTTCAAGCAGTTTGCTCCTTTTCTGTTATGTTCGGACATATTGCATGTTTTGCATTCTTTAACCTTTATAACTTATTTACATACAAGGTTCAGTAGAATTCCTACTAGTATAGTTAACAGCTATGTGCTTTCACACTCTCTCTAAATATACATATATAAAAAATATATATTTGTATAATCTGTGTTTGATGAAAAGACATTAAAGCTATCACTATATGGTTAAGACCTAAATATATGGTGCTTTGGATAATGTTATTGATATATACATGAAAATTAATAGAAAATCATTTTTCACTTCCATGGGAAATGAGTATCTCTGTGTTTAGAAATGAGTAGTCCAGCTATCAAGGTAGATTATCTGTTCTTAGAGCAAAATGTAACCTTGACTCTAGGTCAAATTATGCAAATTAAAGACCTTGTAGTACAAATTGAAGTTAAGCGAGTTAAGAGTAAGAGAGTTTTGCTGTTTAAATTCAAATTAATATAGAAATGATTTGTACCAAAATTACAGCTTTGTTAAGTGATAACAGTACCCGTGCATGTGCAGTCACATTATTTTTTTTCTTTCTGTAGGTTTACAGTCATGAGCAATAAATTATCATTCATTTTTCATTTTCCAGTGGTTAAAAGACTTTCTCATCCCTTGCTCCAATCCTGTTTTCTTAATGGTTTCTTTTTCTCTACATATTTCTTTTTCTCTACCTATAATTCTATGTTGGCTCGAGTGAAAGATGATGTCTTCAGCTATGCCGCTTTAATTTTCTTAAACTCTTCTTTCCCTTGAGCAAGCAGAATGATTGATTTCTTCTCTTTAAGTCTAAACCTCACAGCTTTGCCTGTCTCAATATAAGTGTATCTGCAAAAATTTTATAAAGTATAAAATATATCCTTCCTTCGGGCTGTGTGGCCTTCTTTTTGCATCTCTACTTCTGTTTGTGATTTAATTGGCAGTAATCTGAAACTAAGCAGTCACTTAAGCATAGTGGGTGTAGGATTATAAGCACTTTAGCTTATGAGTCTGGAAACTCACTTGTATTTAACATCTAGTATAAGACACTGAGAGAAGAATTAACCCTGACATCATGGTGCCTCATATTAAGTCAAGAAACAAAGCAGCTGTTCATTGTAGGCTTCCAGCTCCTATCAAAGTAGATGATTGACAACACTAATAAACTGATTGGGGTTTGGCAGTCCTGCGCAATCTGGCAGTGAGGTAGTTAGCTTTGTGTCACTGTCATTGCCTCTGGCAAGCACAGGAGAAGGCCAAGAGTGCAATGTAAAAGCACAGCGAATGACCCCAAAAGCTCCTCCTCAGCTGAGGCTCAGGCATATTAGCAGCAAGGTGCTGCGGGGCCAGCCTAGGTCACTTGAAAGGGAAATTAATTTCATTGTTCTATCTCTTTCCTAAATCCAAGACCCTGGCAGGCTGCTGAAGTCCCTTTTAGAATAAATTCGAATAAAGTGCTTTACTTTTGTCAGTCAAGATGATTCCATAACTCTCTAAAACATGAGTGTGAGCTGCCATTGATTAGACCCATGTTTGATCTCTATATCAGTTTCTATTCTAGACAAAATCAGATTCTAGTTTACATTCGAAATAGAAAAGCACTTGTCAAAAAATTTTATTGCAAGTTTTCTTGAATGCTTTCATTTTTTTTCCTAATTTTCAATTTTCTATAATATTTTCAACACATTTCTGTAAGGGTTGTGATTAGCTAAAATTGTAATAAGTCATAAGTCTCATCTGCTGGTGAATTGCTGAAATTATGAGCAGCTCAGCTAAGTCCTCCTTTGGTTTGGTAATTGATCTAAAATACCATATCTGCTACTGAGTGTTTGCATACTCCATAGTGGCAGATGACTCAGTATCTGGTAATAGGACAAAATCATCCATCCAAAACATTTGAAACTATCAGATAGAATTACTAATTAGCCCCTCTAACAGCATCACAATAAATCTTCTCTTTTCCTCTTTTCTCTTTGTGACAGTAACAGCAGGGGGATCCTCAGTGTAATTGTTATGGTAAGTGTATGTCCACGGGTTTTTTCCCCTACTATTTGTTCATTAAAGATTAGTGGTTTCTGCCACTGAGATTTGTTAAATAGTACTGTTCTCAGGTGTCTTGATGTTTGCCTTTCTCATATAAATACTTAAAACTTTCACATTCTCTTTCAATTATTTTCACCTGTTTGAATGTGTTATCCAGTAATACTTGAAATGTCTCCTTGAATTATGATTAGTTTCAATTTTAATATTGAAATTAAAGACTGGGAAAATGAAGTGTAAGAGTAAGCAGCATCTTAGTTTGCTCCAGACCAGTAAATTAATGGGCATCACCAGGGGCGGGAAATATTTTCTTGGCTCAACTTATGGTCAGATGTTGTAGCTCATAAATTTTCTCTATAAGGAAATAGGCTTCAAAGCATTAACATTTACTTGCTAGCTTTTCAGTATTGCTCACATTGCTTCACTCACTGGCACTATGAGTCCAAAGAAAGGGCAGTGAGCTGTGCCACTTGTCCACGCTGCAGGATGAGCTACTATGTATGTGATGCTTGTGGATCCCAAGTGTGCATCGAGGTTGTCATCTGCTGGAAATCATAGAATCATAGAATCATAGAATGCCCAAGGTTGGAAGGGACCTCAGAGGTCATCTAGTCC